>LOEQ01000585.1:329975-345112 GCA_001685075.1 Bramus lutescens | reverse complement strand
TTTTTAACGGAGGTTTGATTTCGCGTGTGTGATCGCTTCGGGGAATTGGGGAACACACACAGGGACGCGTGCATGGTTAATAAAGTGATGCCGGACTAGTGAAAGCTAGAGAGTGGTGTTCACCAGCATAGCATTCGAATCGGGAGCTGGAGAGTGGTTTTCCTTTAGGAAAGTTCTGCAAGTTCTAAGCAAGTCTGTAGAAGGGAGAAGCTGTGTTCAAGCAGAGGGAGAGGGACGCGTTCACCACCGCTGCGCCTCAGCTTGGCTAGGTTTTCAAGTGAAAGTAAGGGGGTTAGCCATGGATGTTCAACTAGTTATTTTGTAAATGCTTTCACTGTGGTTTTAAAGCAAAATGCTTTCGTTTCAAAACGGCAATTTCCTTCACCACTTCAGTGACAAAAAAATTGAAACATTCCTATTTAAATTACAAGAGTGAAAAGATTTAATATTTCAGAAGTGGGCCTCTCACTGTATAGGCACCTGCGTTTCCTACCACAAAACTCATATGGGACAATTTCTATGACAGTAAAGGGTTGTATATTATGATCTGGAATTTTTTTCAAAGGCAATAATTATTTGAGGCTAGTAAAAGATAAAAGAATGAAAAAAATGGGAAGGAGAGCATAGAAGCTAAGGATTCTTCCAAGACGATTATTGGCATTTTTATAAATATTACTTTAACACCATCGGTTCTTTTCCCCTTCTTGTATTGGGATTGTGCTGGCTTCAGAAACCTCTGTGTTGGTGTCTGAGATGCATCTTCCATGTTCATTTCTCTGTACTCTCTGGCGAGGCAACCGACATAGTTTTGGCTGATTCTGTCACCATTTCATGATTTCCAGTTTCTCATCAGGTATTTTAAAGCTCATTCACACACTTCTCAGCAAGAAAATCATTTTGCATACTTTGGGGGATTTACATGAAGTGTATTCAGGCTGTATGTGCACAGTTTAAAATACCCTGGAGATGACATAACAGTGGAAACTCTAAAGAAGCATTTATGATCTGATGTGGAATTGATGAAATTGTATTTAGACACAAGCCGTCCATGAGTACTGAACGTCGATATCACAACACCATTTCCTGCTACATCAGGCTGTACAATACCTTTTTAACTTTTTGACAGTACTGTTTGCAGAAAGGAATAGATTTATGCTGTAAATAGCCCCCTTACCTTCTCACATTACACGCCTTCAGAACTGAAAGGCAGTTGAGTATTCTTTCCTACAGCGGTTGATTGACACATTGTTTTGGAGTGCTCCAGTGCGGAACCATACTTAACTATTCCATTTAACTAACTGGCACAACCTGCTTACTCAGCAACAAGACAAGAGGGTTTTCTCCACCTGCTAGGGAAACTCTCGGAGTAAAAAGAGATTCATAATTAACTTGAAGTCCCACTTTAGGATATCTGTTCCTTCATTCACAATACTCCCTTTAAAATTTAACTTCAACCATTAACATGAAACTGAAGTCCGTACTCGGAGAAATGGAAGCATATTTTTTTTATGGTCTCTGCTGTGTTTCCCCAGTCCCCAGTTGCTAGACTCTTCTACGGTAGTGTACTGTTTTCCAGCAGTCAGAGGGGTTCGAAGCCAGGTGTTTTCTGACTGGAGCTCACTCCTTACAGTGACCTGTCTAGTGGTGTGATCATTTCACGTAATCCTCAGAAAACCAAAGAGCTCCATTAGGAGGGCTGATTGTCATTCCTTCCACATGTGCTATGTTCTTGTTGTGGCAAAAATAGTACTTACCTTATCAGGAAAAGCATCCTGACTAATGCTAGAGTTTACAGATTTACTCCTGAATTTTAGGACACCATGCTTATCTGCTTACACTGATATGTGTGTGTGTTTGGGATTGTGGCAGGAAGAAATTCATAGAAAAGTTTGTCATACAAGCAGTAAACAATCGGAATTCAGGTTTGGATGTCACTATTGCCTCTTAAAATGCAATGTGAGGAACACCTAATCATGCTTGCTAATTAATTGAACCTGAAGATCTGTTTACACTCTGTTTATTTGAAGTATCACGTTCTTTTCACACCTACACCATCTAGATTTCATGCCATTAAATCTAAGGATATGTTAGAGAGGTGCAGGACAATGCTTCTATTCAGAAGTGGGCCATGTTTTCTTGTAAAAATGCTAAATCTAAAAGCTTGAGTAATAAAATGACCCATTAGTGCATCTTATTACAAGTATCTTTATACTTCCAAAGGAAAATGTGGCTAAATAGGTCTCATGTAAGGTAAGACAGTATTGTGTCTATCTTTGAACAAATCATTGCCTTTAAAATGTAATTATATTATGTATTATCAATATCATAAATAGACAGCATTCAGTTAATAATATAGTGTCAATGATAATCCTATTTATAGTAAAACCTAAAAAGAAACAGTTCATCCATCCTGCTTAAAATATTGACTTTTTAAATAAATGTTCAAAATAAATTATTCAGTTATGCAAGAGTTGAAATTTTATGGATTTTACCTGGGACATTCTTTTTTATTAAATGAAGATAAGTGTTAATCCAACATTTTACAGGGAGATAACTGTGAAAAGCACTTTTGAGTTTTGCTTTCAAGGCAAATGTGTTTTTCCTAAATTGCCATGCAGAAGGGCTGATATATCACAACCACACTGTTAAGGAGAAATGTGTGTGAATGTGTGGAATGCATGCTGTGTTAAGTAACATCATGATTTCTCAGAGTTAGAGTACCATGTACTAATTTGATGAGTACTATAGAATAAATAAAATTTTATATTAGACTAAGCAAAAGCTGTACTCGATTAAAAAATTAAGTAAAAAATAAGCTGTATATGGTACGAATCTCCTCTTGTGGTATCCTTGGAACATGTTCTAATATCTCAATTATTTATTTAATGTAATTTTATTATTGCATTTAATAATTACATCCTATCATATCAAAACAGAATATGCACATTATGCTATACATTTAGCTTTATTCAGGTTTATAAGCACTAATAATGTATTAGTCTTTACAATGTAAGGGATAAATTAAATTATTTTGCAGCAGTTATTTTCTATGTCATTGAATTTTATTGTAACCTTTATTCTGTAAATATCTGTATGACTGCTTTATAAATGAATTCATATTGCCTTGAATATATCAACACATTATTATACCTTGCAAAGTCATTCTTACAATATATACTTTTCATGCAAGAATGTGTAAGAACTATATATAGCGAGGGATGAAGCTGAAGCCTGAGCATACTCATTGGTAAATGAGAGGACTTACACCCCAGTGTCTAACTGAGATGCTCAAATGTCTAAAATATGAACAATTTATTTTTCATTTCCATGTAAGTATCCCATTTTAGAAAAGAGGTTTTGAATTTAGACTCATCAGCAAAGTAGGGTGTTAGTTTTAAGAGTGCCTTATAATAACTTTAATGTATTATGCAATTAATGGGTTTCATAGTTCATGTTTTTTAAATATTATGATATATGAAAACATGTGCTGTGTATAATAATTAAAATCCTTATTACTTTACTGCCTGATGACGTCCTAGAGATTGAACTAAGGCTTAAAACAATGTCATAATAATTGATCTCTGGGCATTTGAGTAGCAAACTGTTTAACTTTTTGATTATAAGCTTTTTGTACTAGTTAATGTGGTACACAATTACATCATTGGCAACACTCATTAATGGAAATGTCCTCTTTAAAATTCAACTGCAGAAGCCTCAGCTACAGATAACAATAAGTCCCACCATATTAAATCATAAAAAATGTGTCAGTATTTATTAAGTGCTGGACATTATTATCTCAATGGAGAAGAAACTTCCCTTAGGCTACATATATGCATGTATAAATCTGGGCCACTGGGATGGCTTGGTGCCTAAAGACACCTGTCATCAAATCTGGTGTCCTGAATTCAATCCTCAGGGTCCATGTAATGGAGGAAAAGAACCAACTCTTTAAAGTTGTCCTCTGATGCGCACACACACATCCATATCCTAAATAAATATATGCAAAAAAATAATTTTTCCAAGAACTCAATAAATTGACAGACTTACTTGCATTATGAAAGAATCACTAATTGTGAAGATGGCTTAGGTTTAAAAAAGGGAGACTTGTAGTATTGAGTAAGACTAAGGAGACCATTGCCAATTAAGAGAGCTTCCTGCTCTTGCAGAGGGCTGAAGCTCAGGTCCCCCACATCCACACTGAGAAATTCACAACCAGCTTCAGTAGTTCAAATGCCCACTTCTAGCATTTACGGACAATTCATTCATTCATGCACAAACCGTCCTACATACACGCACACACAAAAGAAAACTGAAATATACAAAAAGAATGAGAAGATGTCAATAGAGTCAAAAGTGGTGGTGATATTATTTTTAATGGATATTTGGAAAAATGAAGAGATGAGGTCTCATCTAAGAAATATCAGAGAAAGAAGATTAAAAATAGCAATATACAGGTATCAAGTAAATTGTAGGCATGGCTGCAGTATTTAAAAATCAAATACCGAATATTATCTGATATTATAAAATTTTCTTAATGATACCTTCCTTCTTGATGGAAATAACTGCAATATTTGGCTAACTCAGTTTTCCACACAAGACATCTGTTTTAACAAATTTTATGAGAGTAGTAAGTGTTGAAAACAAATGGAATGTGCCAATAATATCAAAATGAAAATAAATATCTTTTCTTAGTTGTAAGTTTTAATTACTTCTGAGATGACTTATAGTAGTGATATAAGTAGCAATAAAAATGTAGTCACAGGCACTGTTAATTGTATTATATTTAGCAGAGATCTTGCCTTAAATGGTGGTCCCATAGAGTATACTACAACTCAAACTATATTGATGCCTAGTTATATAGCTACTATAGGTTTGTAGCTATCATAGGGTTGTATTAGTTTGCTTGATTGCTGATGTAAACAATATAAGTATATTTCAGGTAGCATAAAATAATATATTTTGTGCATAATATTTGAAATGATTAATATTTGCTACTGGATTATACTTTTAATAAATATTTTGTAGAATTGTTGTTTTTCTTTGGAAACTTTAATTTTGAAGGCCATGTTGTGGTATGCTGGCATCAATCTCCTATAATTTATGTTCATTGCGTCTTGATTTCATCAAAAGTATTAGTCCAGTGTTCACTTGACCTACACAATCTAGTTTTTTGTAATATATTTAACAGAATTTGTACAATGGTGACATTCTCTAAAGGCTCATTTCCCAGAATGCATTGATGTCCTTAAACATGTCTATATATCTACAACAAAACATTCTTCTTCAACTTTATGAAACCATATTTCCTTAAAGCCTTGTCATTCCTGCAAGGGATGTGACTGCTGGTGGATTTTAAAGTAAGGTTTAACTCAGCTTCTTCCCTTCCTTAATTTCCGACAATTGGATATGAAGTAGAGAGAGAAGTATAAGCTTTTGGCATGGCTCTAAGTTATGTTAGTTTGGCAAAACGGGGAAGGCTGGGATAAATTTTTGAAACCAGCAATCACTTCCGAGGGAGAAATTTATTTTTCATAATCAGATTCCAGCGTATGTGCTAACTGTCCTTGAGAAGATATTCAGTCTTGGGTAAATCCTGATAGAATGAATGCCTGTATTGTAGCTGTTATGTATTCTAGTGTGCATATTAGGTATAGTTAAGCTGTAGTGTGAAATGTTAACGGGGCGTTAATGGAATATTTCTTCTCTAATACATTCAATATTCTAAACTGCCATTTAGTAAGTACTGTGCATTCTCATTGTGTGTAATAAAAAGAGGGAGCAAAATAAGGATAAGGCTCACTTCCGGTATGCGGCTGTTTCAGCCTACGAGTTATCTACTCCCAAGCAGGAACACTGTAGAGCAAAACAGTGTAACTTCCTGGAACCAGATATTAACACCTGATACCTCCAAACACAGGATGGACTCCTGGAAACACTGGCCTGTTAAAAGTATTTAGATAAATTTAAGTGCTAAATGATTGAGAATAAAATTTGGAAGCATCAAAATGTAAAACCACACAGTTGTGATATTTGAATAATTCTTTATCAAAAACTCTTATGCTATTTATTTTGTTACAATTTTATTTTCCTCTGCAGTCTTCATTCTCTTTGGAAGAGTTTCTTTTTTTTTTTCCTTCAGACTTCTAGTTGCTATTTCCTAAGATATCATGGGACTCAGAGAATTTCTTAGACCATCTATGTAGCAACTCAAGATAGACACAAGCCTTTGCAATAACGTTGGTTTAAAAACTACTTCTGTATTGTTTTCCAAACTGTCTTGATTTCCATTTTTAATTGCAAATCAGACTAACGTCATATAAGGCGTATTCCATAGTTCCATTTGAATACTAATAGTCATTTCAAGAACCATTTGTTCATCACCAATTTCTGATTTGTACTTTGTACTTCTCATAGCTTAATTAGACTACTCTTCTTTGTAATCATGTTCATCTTGTTGAATTACACAATGTATTCATCAGCTTTTCATAGCTCTGACAAAATACTTGAAACAGACAACTTTAGGAAGTTATTTTGGCTTGTGGTTTGAGATTGCAGTCTGTGGTCATCTGCTCCTGGTGGTTTTGAGTTCCTGGAGGTTAATACATCATGACATGCAGTAAATAGCAGAGCGAACATATCACTCTACAATGCCCAGGAAGCAGAGAGGAAGAGAGCACTGTGTCAATATCACCTTCAAGCATATGTTCCAGTAACATGTCCTCTAATGGTCCTACAAACTAAAGGCTTTATCCTCTCCCAGTAGTTCTATTGTATAGAAATCAAGCCTTTAACATACTACTTTTGAAAAACATGTATAACTCAAAATATAATGCAGAGCGAGAGCTAGTCCCAATAGCTTGGGACTTTATGATCATTTCTGAGACTTTCTTGGTCTCCACTTATTCAACTATATAATAGTTTTGATAGCTTCATAGTAGCCAAGTTTGGAATAGATATACCTTCAAGTCGATTAATTCTTGTGGCCCATATCGACAGTCATCTTTATCTTAGTCACATTCATTGTAGATCTAGATTGTAAAATTACAAACAAATTGTTCCTTACATTAACACTTTTGTAATTTGTCCTCCCTCTACCATAACTTGTAGTATAGTATCCAGGTGTACAACCATCTAGATTATCATGAAAGAAGTACCCTTGGCTGAGAATCCATGACTAGCCAAACCTCTCTTTTTTTGTATTAGCCAAGCTCTTCTTTCTAAAAAAAAAAAAAAGACCTCATTCTCATTGAGCCTAATACTTTATTTTAAGTAAAATTGGTTTGTCATAATTTCTGTGTGCTATCTTTAAGCACTGCCTGTAAATTATACTTGCTTTCTAAGGAGAATCATTACCTTTATCCATCTCTAATGTATTTTTATTGGAATAGAAGAATATTAATTATTTAACTGAATTATGTCATTACATTATAGATAATCTAATTTAAAATATGTTGAGTTAATCATTTTTGTAAATATTCATGTTCAATGCTAACCATAAGAAATGCTACTGTCCTATAATTCTAGACATGAACAGGAAGTCAGCACTTCCATTCCTCCATACCATCACAAGAGTAAATGACCAATACTCTTCAGTGTACTGTGTGACTGATGTATGATGACTAGCAAGTTAGCTATTTTATTAAAAAAATTAAAAATCATTTAAAATAATGATAGGTTTGTTGAGATGTGATACCACTGTAGGCTAGAAAACTTCTCTACTTTGTAAGGAAATAAAAAGCAAGTTCTGTGAGAGGAGTTCTTCAAAATAGCATCTGGTACCTGAAAGACCTCAAAAAGTTTAGTGAATGAATATTGAATGAATAAATATGAGCACATAAATTTACCTAAACATATACATATATATAAACTTGTTTGAAAAATTTAGATAGCATGCAAAAAAGTTTAGAGAAAAGAATGAGTGTGCAATTTTGATAAAGATACTTGTATGAATATAATTTGTCCTACAAATACATTAATAATTTACAACATATGTGTATGTTTGTGTTTATTACAGAAGCTCTCTCCTCATATTAATATTTGAAATGAATACAACACAACTTGAATGCTAGACAAAAAGCATTTGAAAATTCAAGACAGAATATGAAATGGTATATGGAGGCTTAAAAAGGTTTTCCTAATTGACTGCAAGATTCAGTTTTGTTATCTGAAGAGCACAGAGGAGAATCTGCATTAACACCTGGACTTGAGTCTATGTACAGTCCAGAGCCCCTAAAGAAGCAATTAAAAGGTTTAATCTTAAAGTCTTCCAAAGTTCACTTCAGTAACTCTCTTTAGAGGGCATTGCTAATTCTTCCTGAATTACAACTGCTTCAAACTGTACTGCCTTAATTTGAGCAGTATTCAGAATTCCATTCTCTCTAATGGAGTTAATTGCATTATGAAAGTCAGCTTCGAGTGGAAACTTAATTCTTCTAGTGAAGTATCTCTTGACACAGTCCTCCCTCTTCAACTTGACACTTTTACCCATTTATGCAGATAATGTAGCAACTAGTCTTCCTGACTCACAACAGCTCCCAAGGAATATTATTCCACAAATCAAAGCATGTTAGCTATCTACAGCTGCCTTCAATTTTGTACATGCTCAGGCAGTCTGCTCTAATAGACTCTTAAGTCTTTGGAACATTAGCAAATCTCTGAGCTTTTAAACAGGCAGTGACCTATTCATTTAGAGGGGCGCTTCAGTCAAGCACGAGCTCACTTAGGTTAATGACGGATCATGGAGCTGTTTGATTTGCAGTGAGCTAAGTTGTCCATTATCCCTAACATTCATGTGGGTCATGTCGCCACAGCCAAATAATGTTGAGCTTCCTTTCTTGTTCTTTAGATTTGCAAGTTACTGTAGGAAAGCTTACTGTGGAAGTTCTTGAGACTTTATACACAGTCAGTGCAGATGAATGGCTGAATTTGACCCCAGTAGGGAACTCAACTACATCTATGTTTTTGTGAGAACAGCAATTGCTTATTCAGATTTCATGTGAGCTTCATCATTATCAGATAGATAGATGCTTTCTCTTTTTATCCATGCCTGTTGTTTTTCGTTCCTTTTAAACTACATTTTTTTTTCTTCTTTTTATTGTTAAAAGAATAGGGAATACATGACTGGTTTCTTCAGTATTAAAACTTCTAAAAGAAGCCACAATTGCACAATTATGCCACTATTGTTTCGCTATGTATGTATACTTAAGCACAAATATCCATAGACCCCCATACAAGCATGGCTTCATAAAAGAAGTCTATCCATAGTGTGTTAAAATGTTATATCACTCATAAATATATCAGCAAGCACCCAAATTCTCTCTCTTGACAACATGGTACTCACTTATTTTACAACTCTAATTTATCTATAATTCTGTACCATCTCTTTCTAGGCATACATCAATGTTAAGAAGTTTGAAAATTGAGGGAAATACACTCAAAAAACACTCTACATGATTTTCAAAGCATTTTTTTAATGTCTTCACTTTTCAGCATTATTATGACTTGTGTAGATTGCTATGCACACATATAAACAGGCACATACACACAAAAGAAGATCATCCACTTTGCTGAAGTCTCTAAAGCTAACTAAGTGTTTCTCATAGAAGAAAATAAATGCTGCTGGTATTAATCCTTTCTAAAAAATGAAACACTTTCACACCATACTGAAAGCTATGAAATATGAATGACAGTGGGGAAACAACTGCATTTATTCTCCCTCTGTGACTTATAATAGAGATGGCAGCCATGGAGGAGGTGAGGAAGAGTGAGCTCATGTGTGTTTGATGCCAGCCTTAGTGTAGTACGGAGGAAGAGAGTATTGTGCTGTATTCTGGTTCTCTTAGTGATTAATTTAAAGTTGGTCCATTAGTTCATGTCACCACAGAAAACTGGTAAGTTATGAGTATTTTTACAAATTTTAATTGGAGGGAAACATCTAAATGCTTTGGATTCACAGAAAACTACAATGAAAAAATATTGCATTTTGCTTTCTAATCACAGAGCTGTGATTAATAACTCTAACCAAGAGCCAGGATATTATCATTATTGGTTACTTAACCAATTCTTTTTAAAAAAGTGAATACGCTCTTTCAGTCTCTTGCCAAGAAAATTTCAAACTTTATGAACACAGGAGGATAATTTTAAGATAAAATGTTAGATCTAAAATTGTCTTTAAAAATAGGACCTTCCTCAAAAAATTCACCTTCTTTCACCTGATAAAAATTAGGTAGAAGCATTCAAAACTGAATTGTGGCTTTACCAGTGGATTTAGATTCATTAATTAAAATGCTTTCAGAAAATTGTACTGTGTGAGTTTAGCATAAGAGAAAGCATTTGGTTTTGGTGGCTACAAAAATGACAAACTCACTCAGAGTCTGTAGATTTGGGTTATTGTACAACTTGCCACATAGTACTTAGAGTCACCATGCATCATTCTTGACTAACAAGAAGTATAATGTCTGTATATCCCACCTGCCCCAGATTGCCACTCATAACGCCATCTGGACTTTGGCTCTTGATTATTCTAACTGGATGAGTGGTATTGCAGGATGCTATCACGTGCCATGTCTTTCCGTGGCAAACATTTGGAAGAACTTGGAGCCCCCTTCAAGAGTTCTATACTTCCTTTTGTATCCATGGTCAGAATCATGGAACTTTCATTTCTCTTGTGTTGCATGCATTCTGTTGTTATTGTTGTTGTTGTTGTTGTTGTTTAATTGTAGGTGTAGATTATCCCTGACTGACAATGACTTGGTTTATAATTTCTACTCTTTAGGATGATATGAAGCTATATGCCTTCAACTCTTAGTATTTCAACCTCTTTTTTAGCAAGGGTATGTTGCATTTACTCTAGTAATGCTGGCTTCTCAATGGCAAATCATGGATTGCAGATGGAGGCTCTGTGGAGGAGGCATACAGCTCTACAGTGTTATGTGCTGGTTTCAATGCATTAGGTGTATTATTTCCATTTATACTCATGGTATTAGCAACTATGAATGGGTTTTCCAGAGTAAATCCCTTGGAAAATACAGGAGCATCTGGGATAAATTTACCAGTCTACATTTTAAAATACTTTTGAGATTACTTATTTAACATTATCCATTTCAAGTCACATGTTTACATTTTAGGCAAAGCCATCTGGAGGTGAAGTCTAATCCAAGAAGTGACTAATAAGAGCTTGATTTAGGCTTCTGTACAGTTCTAGTCCCTTAGAAGATATTTTTAGGACTTTTTCCTCAAATATAACCTGTTCAGGCTTTTCAGTTCTTGTCATCTTATGTATTTTTTGGATAAATAATTATTTATAATTTAAGTACATTTCCAGGCTTTATTGTATATTAAATGCAACTTCTTATTATAAAATTAACTACACGTGAATGAGTCAGAATGTTCATCTGTGTTCATATTCAGCACCCTCTCTCTCCCAGGGACAACTGTTCACACCAACACCCCATAACTGAACCACCATATAGCCTTTTCTATATTCTTCTCATATTATTGGAGCAGATCCCATTTTCCTCTGTCTACACCCACGTCCATAGTGATCTCACCCAAGTTCATAATTTTAGACACCATATGCCAAAAATTCAGAAATATACATACCCTAGCTCAGATTTACCCAAAATAAGTCTGTATCCATGTGCTTTTCTTGACATAAAAATCACATTTCTGATAAACATCTCAAATCCATATGTCCAGAATGAATTCATGGACTTCACTCACAAACATTAGCTGTGCTCAGATTTTACTATTTAACAAGACCATTTTTCCATTAAGTTAACCAAGCTGAAATGTTTCAATGGAACTCACTTACACCAATTTACCCAGAAATCCTCTAACACCCCCTATATCCTAAGTATGTGTAACTTCAAGCAAGTCTCAGTAGTTTTCTACTCTTTCCTCCAAATTTTATGGATGATTAGGAAACAACTGAATTATCACTTCTATCTCATAGTGATTAACTTAAGGAGCAACTTTAGCCACTTAAAATATGTCTCAAAAAGGAATTGAGCTGTTGGTCAGTGGTAGAGTACATGCTCCAATATTTAGGGTCAATATCTGGTGCTGTCAAAAGATTATATTTCTTTGAGTAATTGTTGTTGTTGTTGTTTGAGGCAAATGAAGGCTTTCCATTCATATCAGCAGGTATGTCAGAAGTATCTAGAATATATACTTCTTTTTATTTCTTTTATTTTATATATTTTATACTTAATATCATCACTTTCCCTCTCCCTTTCCTGACTCCAGCCCTACTCATGTACTTCCCACTTTTCCAAATCCATGACCTCTATTTATTTAATTATTGTTCAAGAGTTGTATATCACATATACTTGTATGTGTTTGGTTCCCGGACAGAACACTTGGTACCGGATAACAATTTGGGGGGCTTTACCCAGAGGAGGTCTATTTCTCTTACTCTTTTCATTCCATATTGACAATAGTCCTTGATCTCAAGTCCTGTCCCCATGAAATTTTCTCCTTCTCTAGTAACACTTCTGTCTGTGACACCACAGTTCAGGACTTTTTTTTTTTTAAGGTGGCCATATTGCTAAGACATTATAAACATAGCTTCTCAGTCAGGGTCATTTTATGTTTACTTAAAAATCATATACTTTATAATTATTTGTTCATATTAATATAAATGAAGATTGGGAAATAGCTTTGGAGTTAAGAATGCTTGCTCCTCTTTTAGAATACTGTAGATAAGTTCTGGCACCCTGCTTCAAGTGGCTTCCATCTGAGTATAATTCCTGCGCCATGAGACCTAAGCCATTTTCTGGCTACCACGGGCATCTGTGAGCATATGTGCACACACACACACACTCACACACACACACTCACTCACTCACAATGCACCCACATACAGAAAAAAATAGCAGAATACTCGTTTCGAAAGTGTGCTAGAGTTTTAGGACTAAGAGGGATGAACAATGGCAATACTAAGTATTTACACATACTGTGCTCCGTCAAAAGCATGTCGGCTTCAGTTGTACCTGAGTAATTACAATTTGAGTTGTAACATATTTCTTCATTTATTTGTCCAGTCATACTAGAAATTAAGTAGAATAATTAGGAGACTCTGTTTTTTTAAAGACAATACCCAACATCAACAACTAATGGTTTCTAGTTTTCACATACATGTGCACACATCTATATATACTTTGTCACCCACACCATACATACCCATGTGAACATTCATTAAAAACTGACACCAATGAGTAACAGTCCTTTAAATTGCAACTTTTAAAAATGTAAAATGTATGTTGAAAGGAAAATGTATTGCATTTTTGTAAATGCTACCTTCACAGCTTGGTCAAAACGTGTTGCTATTACTGTTTCTTGTTAATATATTAAGCAGTGAATCACCTTTTCAAGGAAACTTAAGTCATAGTATCCAGATTCACTTTAATTCTGGAGTACAGGGACTTTAATTTTAGAATGATATATGCAAATGAGGTGAGCTGTGAGGTGGAGTTTGGGAAGTGAGAGGGTAGAAGTTGAAGACAGAAGAGTGAAAAGAACTAGCTACTTTACTTGCTGTTTCAAGAGCCAGTGACAAGGAATGAAGATGGTAAGGATTTCTAGGAATGCAAGCATCTACAGTCATGTGTAGGAGCAAGGCCAGGTACTCATGCTGAATTTTTCAAGAAGCCATTACTCTACTGAGCAGCAGTCTCTGTCTAGGTGTATATATATATGTATCATCAGAATATCAAGTGAAACAGACACTACAATGCAATATAAGCATGAAACGTGTCTGCATCTCCACTTGTATTATTGTCCATCAAACATTACTTGGCTATGATCTTGGAAAAGAATTTTGCTTCTTCACTTTTGGATGAAAACACACATGCATGCATGCATGCACGCACATACACACACACATACACACTGTGGCTACTCATCATGACAATTAATTTTCAAAAAAGAAAAAAACAAATAAACAAAAATATATGTGCAACATATTCTCAGCTTGATAATATTGACAAAGCACAAGCAAGAAGTCTGTTCCTTATAGTAGCCCTCAAAAACATGTTTTCAGTCTGCTTAACTTCTACATAAAAGATATAGAAATATGGAGCTTACACCTACCATGATATTTCTATGATTCTACAAATATGTAGTTTCAACACGCATATTTTTAACATCTACTAGGTTATTATATTTAATTCTGTTTGGTCATATAATCTGGTATAACCCATCAATAATAAAAATCCATCTCTAATAAAATAGTAAGATGATTTATTCGGGTGTTTATTGAAATAGGTGGTTTTTCAATGCTATCAAAATACCATAGTTTTCGTATTTAAAATACCAAACACCTATTGATATATGATCAGTATGAATGCATTTATCTGTCATATGACAATAGTTTGAATGAGTACTATGCTTTTAATTAGATTTTTATTATACAAAATCAGTCACTGTATATAAAATTTGAGGACTTGTGACTATATTTTGCATTTAGACCTTCATTTACCAATGTTATTCATGCTTTAACATACAACAAACATTGTTGTAAACATTATACATGCAATTATGGAAAGAGTGAAAACTGTGTCTGGACAGAGTTTTGTTATTATAATAAATTTTAATTATTAAGCCTTATAATACATTAAATTATAGCTGGTCTAGAGCTAACAAATTCAAGTAATAACTTTAAGAAAATTGGTAGGGCCAATAGCTCGGGATTAACCTAGTTTTCAGATTCTCATTGCCTTACTGGAGAGTTAACACTGCTTATGACTTGGGGTAACCTTCTCGGTTTCTTTATGAGTAACCTCATTGGCTTCATGCATACCCTGAGTTTTAAGAACTTTCTACAATAGCTTGGTAGTACTCTCATATGGAAGAAAACAGTTGGTTTACAATTTCTTTGAATAATGTGCCAAGCACAGAATTTTATTATTCAAAGTAGTTGCATAACAAAGTAGAATGTCAATTTATATCAAAACCATCCCCTATATATAAATAAATCTGAGGTTATAAAGAAGCTTTGTTAAGTTTCTCTGTGCCACTTTTATTCTCATTTTAATTTAGATATCTATTTCTAACCCAATTTTTTTACTAGTCTTTAAGACTTATTCATTTTTATTAAAAATTTCCCCCTCCTCCCCTCCTCCCACTATCCTCCCCCT
>LOEQ01000585.1:315368-328518 GCA_001685075.1 Bramus lutescens | reverse complement strand
TTCTTTCTTCCATTGTATAATTTTAGCTCCTTTGTCAAAAATTGGGTGTTCATACGTTTGTGGGTTAATATCCATCTAACCCAATTCTTTTAAAAGGCATTTTATCTTTCTAATACATGGAGATCATGCTATGTATCTCTTATTCATGCACTGGTGGTCCTGGATACTCACCCATCTACCCTTGCTCAGTAGAAAGGGAAATACAGTAGGTAATGTTTTAGTTATTCGAACATTGTCATATTACCGAGACAAAAACATCATGACCAAGGAAACTTATAAAAATTTAAAAGTTCATTTCTGGCTTTTGGATTTGAGTTTTCATTTCAGTGGTCATGGGGATCAGAAAAGGTGGAAGGAATAATAACAATATCATTAAGGGCAAGTTTCTGAAGCTTTGTCCAGATTCACAGTTGGTTTTGTGCAAGTGGGTATATTGGCTAGTGTTTTGTCAACTTAATACAATCTAGAGTCACAGGACCTGATGTAATGTATTTGCTTCATTAATGATCAGTGGAAGACCTTTGTGGGTGGTGCCAGCCCTAGGCTAGTGATCCTGGGTTGTATAAGACAGACATAATAGGTATTAGGAGCAAGGCAGCAAATAGGCCACAGTTAAAATGATTCTCCATGTCATCAGAATCAGCTCCTACCTCCCGGTTCTAGCCCTGTTTGAGGTCCTGGCCCAGCATTTTTTCAGTGATGTATTGTAAAGTGAAACAATAATAAAAATAAACCCTTTTCTCCCAACTTGTTTTTGGTATTAGTGTTCTATTGCAGCAATAGAAACCATAACTGTGACAGTGGGAAATAATTATAGTGAAGAAAAATTAGGTTAATGGTTTGTTAGTGGAGTAGTTGATGCTAAATCAAAATACTTTCAACTCTGGCTTGGCAGAAACAAAACACTGCCATGGAAAGCCATCCTGACCCCAGAGAAATAATAAAATCACAGAAATCAGGAAACATCATATTTCTTTGATAACAGATCTATTTCTCTTTGTCTAGCATCAGTTAAGCAATATGCATGTGTTTGTTTTTATGCCAGCATGAGGGAGTGGAGGATTAACTATTAAAGAACAATGTACTTTACACTACTTTCTTATCTACATTTTTTTTCATGTAGAACACTGAAGGTTATTGTAGTTTATAAGTCTACTACTCGTCTGGTTTATTTTTCAGTTATTGTGACTGTTTTCCAAATTAAGAACCCATAGAAACATAAACATTCTGTACCCAAAGAAGACAAATCTCTACATAATGTGTGCACAAAAATTTCATAAGAAAATGGAAATAATGGTACTGACATAGTAGAATTCACATTAAGTTTTCTGAAACTTTGCATGTTAATACAAGGCTAGTAAATTATTTCAGGAAAAATCTGCATAGTCTGTTCTCAATATCATATATTGTAAAATAGAAACACAAATAAATTAAATGTTGTATGAAAGTGTGTTATGGAATCCTAAATGCGTTTTCATTTTTCTAAAATACAATTATATTCTTATCCTCTAACATGTCATTTAAACTTATACTTACCTCCTCAAATACCCTTTGCCTTCTTCTCCTTTTTGTAATCCTGGCTTTTACACATGCACACACACACATGCACACACATGCACACACACGCACATGCGTACACACATACACACATGCATCACATATACTTGTGCACACACACATACCTTTCTCCTTCCCTCTCACATCTCCTCGCTCTTCCTTCTCCCCTCCACTCTCCTTTAAAGCCTTCATTTGCCTCTCCCTCCTCTCTACTTTCATCTTCCTTTTCTTCCTCCCCTTCTCTGTTGTTTGCTTTCTTTATATCAGCAGTTATGCTGTATGATGCCTCACTGAAATCACAGTGCAAAATGTTATCAATCATACAAGTAAATATTTTCTAGAAAAGACTGCCATTTTATGTACTTGAAACTATTCTTTATTAGCAAGTTTTTAAGTACTGGCAAGAGATTAGTTAGGTGCTAATATATTTGATTACCTAAACTCCTAATTTGCACTAAATAAATGCAATCAAATTTATTTAAATCTGATTTATTCAAAGTCATGCTGAATACTCTCCTCATCTGCTAATAAAACAATTAGGGTTAGAAGGGGGATATTTTAAGATGTGCTTGTTTTAAAATCTTAGTGAAACTGTATTGTTTTTATGAAGTCAGTTTTTGGAATGAATATACCTAATTCCTTCATATCTTGGAAATATTTTTGTTGGTGTTGAGTTCAAATTAATTAAAATTTATTTTTTAAATTACCCCATCGTTCTTATTTATTTTAATTGTACTTAATTATTAAATTATGTTTCTTTTCACTTTTTGAACTCTGATGTTTAGTGACTTTGATTTCAAATATTAGCATATAACAAAAGCTCCTGAACTAAGTTCCTATCTCCCCTCTATTTCCCCATAGAAACATCAATACTAATCACTCACTTGATCTAAAACACAAACAAATGAAATTAACAGGTAAAGAACTTTGCCATTAGATAGCATAATATTTCAGCAAGATTATATTGTGTTCAGTAGTTGAAGGTCAAATATTATTAACTAAAACATCTGATAAACATGCTGTCCAGCATCCTCATGGGAAAACAGGAAGTGTAGAGTTAATGGAGTGTCATGTTTTTCAATTCAATACAAGCTAATGAGGACAACTGTAATCTCCTATAATGAGTTGCTATGCTTTTCAATGTTTTCTGATGCTTTGTTTCACTTACAATTATGGCCATGTGTATTTTATCAATGAAAGAGAAAAGTGAAGATAGAATTTTAGTACATAATGGGTCTTCATTTCATAAAATTATCATTAAAACATCAAACATTATAATATCAACAACCTTGCAAAGCAATAATGTTAAGTCATCAATAGAGAAATTAATATAGACAGCAGTTTAAATAATTTTTAAAATAAAAATTGAAGCAGTTTATCAAAAGTAGCTATGAGGCGTTGGAGTGAAGTAAGTGAGAAAAGAAGGTGTTGTAAATCTATTTCAATTAAAAACATTTTTAAAAACGGAAAACAATAATAACTAAAAAAAAATCAGGGCTGGGAAGTTGCTTCAGTGGTTAAAAGAAGCTGCTGTTCTTACAGAGGACCCAGATTCATTTTCCAGCATTCACGAGACACCTTTGAACCATCTCTATCTCCAGGTTCAGGATATCTGACCCTACTTCTGGATTCCCAAGGCACCAGGCAAGCAAGCAGCACAGTTACACACGCAGCTATNATATATATATATGACAAGCAGCTCTTTATTTAAAAATACCACTATGGCAAATCTACTGTATGATTTTGATTTTGCAAAACAGAAATAGTCAAATAAAATTTTACGTTGGTTCCTTTGTAACTATGTGCATGGTGTTCATATAGACTCCATAAAACCTTCATGATGGTATACTACAATATGGGCTTTAAATCCACAATTAACTGTTTCTTCCAGTGAAGCCATGTTTAACAATTTAGCTCAATACCTGACAGGTAGGAAGGTCTCTGAAGGTCAGAACTGTGACAGTGTCTTTCTGTGAAGTGATTGTGATAGATGATATTTAGAATCACTTTCTTTGAGTTTTCTCTATTTAACACCCTTGCAGTACAGGGCTATTTCAGAAAAGCAGGCAGTGTTCTAAAAATCCACATTTACTTATGCCACAAAATATACTTTTTGTTTCAGATTTTATCTGAAGCTTAAAACAAACTCCATAACTAGTTTTAATATTTTTGAAAAACTATTTTTATGATGAAAAATCTAAAATAAGCACGCACAAACACACAAACAAAAAAGAAACTTTACATTGATTTCTAGGCACATAGAGGCTACATCTTAGAAAGACTCTCAATAGAAAAATTTGGAAACATGTTTTATTTCTTATTTTGTTTTGCTGACTCAGAACTACTATTTATCTTCACAATTGAAATGAATGTATTTATATGCTGCTTAAATCTCTCATCTACCCATATTATCTTAGATTTCTCCTAGTGACACATACATTTTGGGAAATGAAGTGGATTTCAAAATAAACAGTTCTGTCATTTTTAATACCTTATTTCTGCATGACAAACAAGTTTAGAATATTGTGTTAGATAACAATTAGTGCTATGTTTTCCCGGCCTTACATCCCAATTACTTTGTCAACCTGAACCAAATTAATTGCACAAAAACTGTATTAATTAAAATACTGTTTGCCTATTAGCTCAGGCTTTTTTATTAGCAAACTCTTACATCTGAAATTAATCCATTCATATTATTTTATATTTTACACAAGTCTTGCGGTTTACCGTTAAGGTTCTTGGGCCGCTGTTTCCTTCAGCCGCTACACGGCTTCTCTCTGACTTCACCTTTTTCCTCCTCTATCTCTGCTTAGAATTCCCACCTTGCTCTATTCTGCGCTGCCATAGCCCCAAAGGGGCTTCTTTATTAACCAATGGTAATAAAACATATTCACACATGACAAGGTTATCCTTATTTTTTTCCTTTGCCATGTCTTTCCTTCATAGTATTCATATGTTAAACAATTCCTCCACTAGTAATTTGCAGTTCCCTTCAGATTACTTTCTCTTCTCTATGTGGAGAACACTGAAGATATTAATATCGTTCCCAGGGCATTGTATTCTCACTATTCCAAAGTCATTTGGTACATTTCTTAGCGGCTGTATTTACTCCCTCATCTCCATTAGGTTTTTACACAGTTAACTTACTGCTCACTAGAATTCTCATAGCAAATTCTTTTATTTCTTTTTATAAAAAGCGTATATTCTCTTTTCTTTTGGAAGTTCATATTATTGCCCTCTTTTTCTAATAATATTTGGATTGCTGTTAACATATTCTCAGTTGAGAGTATAACTATTTATAGAAGTTAGTAAAGATGATTCACCATTCAGTACATATTTCCTAGACTTGTGGTATGTTGAATTTCACTTGAATTGATACAAAATGTTCAGTAAACGTCATAAAAATGATTAAAGAAATGGTGACTATATGCACAACTATTAGAGAAAGGGTTATGGAATTTACAACCTAGGTTATCTCTCTTAAATATTAATTTATACTTTTCCCACATTGTTTGCGCCAGTTACATTTCTGTTTCTAGCTTCTGGGAGAGTCTGAATGATGAATATTGAGAAATTCCAGTCCATGCCGGAGGAGAAAGTGCTAGAACTGCTCTGTGAGGCAAGAGCATACCTTGGAGCTCCTTGCGTGGGGTCCGGCCAAGAAAGATGCATGGGTAACTTTCAAAGGTCTGCTCCCAGTAACATTTCTTCTAAATAGAAACCATTTCAAAAAGGTTGCACAATCACACAGTGTGGTGTCACCAGTGGTAAGCCAATTAATCACAATGTTACATGAGATACTCAGGATTCTGGTGGCTAATTTTGTTTGTCAAATTAACTACGCCCAGAATCTGCTAAAATCCAAGTTTCTGAGCACACCTGTGAGGCTTGTTCTTAATCACGTTATTTGAAGCAGGAAGAGCTGCCTCTAAATCTGGGCTNGGCTTCCACTTCCAGTGGCAGCACTCTTAAATGACATGGCAAAAGGGACCTTTACATTTTTGCCTGCCCGATGTCCTCCTCACAAGTTTGTCTAGCTTCGTGCTGCGGCTGGTATCAAATTCAAATCGTTAGAATTACAACTTAGACTGAAAACTGGCAGCTTTCTAACAGATCTCCGGGTCTCTAGAACCAGGCATGGACCTCTCAGGTATCAGTGCTGTGGAGTGAAGAACTGTTGGGTTCTTGGCCTTTCCACTGTGAGACAGATATTGCTGGACTACTCAGACCATATCCTGTAAGATAATCTAATAGAGCCTCCTTATTTTCCATATTCATTCTATCAGTACTATTTCTTTATAAGACACTAAGACAAGCGTAAGCTCAGATTGAAATCTAATGGTGATTTAATAACATAGAGCTCAAAGAAATTTGAAAGAGCACTATATAATTAGTTTCCAAAACAGTCTCAAAGTCTCTCTCTGTCTTTAGTCTCTCTCTCTCCTTCCCTCAGTCTGTCCATATCATCTATTCCTGTGAGAAAAACAAATGCAATTTTTGGTCTTATATTTTAAAATCAAATAAAAAATATGTTTAAAATAAATTCAGTAATAAAAACAGTTTGATGAATCATTTGATCCTGGTTTTCCAGAAATAAAAAAAAAATATTTAATGTTGGCCATCTTCTGTGAGGAAATAGGGCCTCCCCTTAAGAGTGTTTCCTTTTCCAAGTAAGATACCCTTAGAGAAAAATAGTTTTTATTTGCGGGTGGTTATCAAGTGAAGCAATTTATTTTATTTTACTTTCTTTTATTATTAATCCTTAGATTTCTGTTTTGTAATAAGAGACAGAAAGGATGTGGAACTGGATGAGAGTGAGGATGGGGAGAAACATGGAGGAGTTGGGGAGGGGAAACCATAATCAGAATACAATATATGAAAAACATCTATTTTCTGTAAACTAAAACGATTTTAAAAGCAAACTTAAGACAAATATATTAATAAACAGAAAAGGCTATATGAGTGGGAATAGAATTAAATACAGGGCTTGTAAATGAATTAGAACTTCAAAATCAGAAACTGCCTCATTAAATCTTTATAAATGAATATTATTTCCATTTACAATAATGAACAGGGGAAACAACTATAAAATTCTTGAATAGGTAATTCAAGTCCAAATTCTCATTAAGTTTCACTCCAAGAGCAGAATATCTGTGTGCTAGACCATAGCTAAGTTTTTACACACAAAAAAAATAGGCAAAAGCAGTGTTCCAGAATATTTTGAACAATATAGCTATTATGTTACTTGACTTATAACCAAGGAAAATATATAAAATATTGTTTAACTAATCAGCAACTAAAGCTAACATATTTAGAAGACATAGAATTGTACTCAGTGATTCACATGAATGATATTTATCATGTCTTTTACATGATACAACATATATAAATTTATCCTTTATTCAATTAATTTGAACTCAGAAAAGGATTAATTTTGTCTCAAATCAGACTGTGACAAGTTTTAATAATATTTACGCTTAAGGATTGAAATATAAGATCATGACATTATTATATAGCCTGATGTTGAAACATGTAAGAGCTACTATAAATATAAAACAAACAGATCAATAATCTTCAAGGTTTTTGGTTCATGAACATCAGTCTATAACTTAAGTTGCTATGTAACAGTGGATCTAAAATAGTTATTCTAATATAGATCATGTTTATAAAGAGCAAGTTGATAAAGGCTGCCAATGTCTACACATTCTCTCCCAAGCCTTAGTCAACTGTATATGAATATTATTAAGTTTACTAATTCCAGGGAGCCATAAATGACGATAACTTTAGCAGAATCTTAATAATGTGAGAAAAGAAATGAGAAGGAAGCAAGTAAAAGTCAATAAGGATGTATGAAATTTCAGCTCTTGTCACATGCCTTTTTACACTTGTCACAACCCATAGGCCAAGCAAAATGCATGCCAACCCTCCTGTAAAACTGGAAGGAAAAAATTCTATCTACCTGTATACATAGACAAGAGTGTGGCTACATTTTCCTGTAAGTAAATAAATAGATAAGACCTATTATGCCTTCTACCTAATGAGTTCAGTATCCATGCAGGCAACAGATAATTGATCCCATAATGTTTTCAATTATAAAGTCACATGTGTTGGCTGTGTAAACACAGGTAACAATATGGATTGCATGACATAGTATTCATGATATGTCAAGCAATTCAGAGAACACTCCTTCTTAAAATGCAATGTTTATATTGCATGTCCTTTCCTCTTTTAGTAATATCTTCCTCCAGTATTTTTCCTCATGATAATATGATTTCTTTTTGTCCTAGAATCTTTTTTTCTAGAATAGCATTTTCAGGAAAAGCAAATCTCCTTTGATTCTCAAAAGATAAGAATCAAGTGCTTCATGGGAATATATTCTAAACTGTTGCAAATTTTGCTTTTGTATCATTTTGCTCGCATATTCTCAATTCTAAGGTTTTTATGGCAGCATTTGAAAACAGCATTCCTCATCAATATATCAAGGTATTGTTGAAAAATGAATAAATTCATAACTGAAACAGTTATACAAATGTGATTAGTAACTTCATTACCAGCAATTTATGTGGTAATAATCTTCCATCACTCTTGTGTCACCTTATTCTCACTAAAGAAAACTGCTTAGATGGTATATGTTAAAATCCTAAATCATAGAAGCAGGGATTTGCATACTCTTAATATTCTCTAATGCAAGTATTTTTCCTAGTGAATTTAGTTTGATTGACAACTCTAAATATTTATTCTTTCAGTTTATACAGGACAAAATTCATTTTCTAATATTTTTCTGCCAGAAACTGCTATATTTAGTCATTGAGATCAGTTTTTCAGTTTCTTCTTTTTTTTTTTTCATTTCACATACCAACCCCAATTGACACTTCCTCCACTTCTTCCACCTACACCTCCCCCAATACCATTCCCCATTGGCTCCTGAGAAAAGGTAAGGCCTCACTCAGGGAGTCTACAAAGTCTGGCATAGCAATTTGGGGCAGAATCATGACACTCCTTCCTGTATCAAGACTGAGTAAGGTATCACAACATATGTAACAGGCTCCAGAATCCAGATCATTTACCTAGTATAAGTCTTGGTCATATTGCCCACCCCCAACCCCCAGCAACAGATCAAACTTTATAACTGCTATAGCAAATGGGATAAGGTGATTTGGCTAAAGTAGATATTTATAAAAGCTCTAAGAATTGACCTAAAAGCTTTTTCTAAAGTAAATTAAAAAAAAAAACTCAATGTTTTGTACTTAAAATGCACTGATTGTAATTCTGATTACAATTCTGTTTCCTTTAATTTCCTGTATATTTTGATTTATTTACTTATTTTTCACACCAACCCCAATTCTCCCTCCCCTTCCCCTGCCCCCATCTTTCCCTAGTCCTGTCCGACATCCACTCCTCATAGTGTGTAAGGCCTCTCTTGGGAAGTCAACAAAGTCATACACAGTTTAAGCAGGACCAAGCTCCACCTGTCCTGTATCAAGGCTGAGCAAGATATCCTGCCATGAAGAAAGGGTTCCAAGAAACCAGTTCATGAACCCAGGATAAGTCCTGGTCCCACTGCTAGCCTCTCCTGCTGCCAAAATAAAACAAAACAAAAATAAACAGATCAAGCCACATAACTGTCAACATCATAGGGCCTACTACTTTGGTCCTATCCAGGATCCTCTGCCATTAGTCTCAGAATCCATGAGCTCCCACTAGCTCTGTTCGGCTGTCCCTGTGATTTTCATGATCTTGACTACCCTTTGCTCGTATGATTCCCTTCTCCCTCTCTTCAGTTGAACTACAGAAACTCAACACAGTGCTTGACATGGGATCATTGCATCTGCTTCCATCCGTTATTAAATGTTGTTTCTATGATGACAATTAGGGTAGTCACTAATCTGATTAAATGGAAAGGCGAGGTCAGGCAACCTCTCCACTATTGCAGAACACTAAACGTGCTTTTCAGTTCTTAAGGCTAATAGCTATCCTTCCTATTTATGGCAATAAGTATACATACAACTTCAAATGTGCATGCATAGATTAGCATTTAAATAACATAATGTCAAAGAGAGTTTCAAGTGACATTTCGAAAGAGACAATAATCAAAATTTTAAACAAAATTCATCATCGTAATTATGACTTGACTTATTCCGTGACAAGTATCTAACCTTAAAGCATATTTCCCCACTAGCAACTTTATCCACTGAAATATGATGTATTTTCTAAAAGTGGTATTCATAGACATTCAGATAGTAGATCAATAACTCTGAAGAATACTAAAAATTTTATTTCTGTACTCTGACCTGTCCTGTCTTTAAGAATACTGCTTCATCACAAGCTTTTAAAAGTTTTAATAATATAACTATGGTTGTATTTGGGTTGATAATTTTATAGATGCATTTATATTCTTTAATTTTTATTCTAAAAAATGATGTGCATGAAGTAAACTGAACTCATGATAATGTATTCAGTTGTAGCTTTTAAAGCATGGGCAACCTTTAGTAGTAATGCTGACATATTTTTATTTTTCACTTCTTTTATGACAGTTACCTTTTACAGCTATATTTTTCTGCATATTCTTTTCTTGCATACTTTTGACCACTTTAAAATATTTTACTATTTGGGTATATAAAATCACCAAATAATGGGGGACACAGAACGCCAATTGGACATATTTTATTGCCAAATGAATCTTCCATCTCTGGATTGGGGTAAATACAATTAAGTTGTTGACAAAAGGGTCCTCTGAGAATCTTCAAACAACAATCACCCAACAACCACAGTTCTTACTGAGACTAAGTTGCTCTCCACAATTGACAGCAAGAATCCATTGCTGAAGACAAGATCTACACACATTATTGAACATGGAGATGGAAGTTGGTACCAACCAAGGGCCTTCAGCATTTATTGTCATTGGTATAGGAAGGTGCTCTAAATATTACCAAAAGAGGAAATAAACATGAATACAGTTCCAAACCCTGCAATCTATAATAGTGTGCTGCCTAAAACGTATGCTAGAAAATTTTAGCACAAAGTTTATGATAGTAACCAGACAATATCTGATTTACTTAAGACACACTCCACAAAATGGATCCAATACTAAATAATGCTTGAGACCAGGAACCAGAGACTAGAGAGCTCAGGAAGCTAGGGTCAAACCAAATATTATTGTTCTACTAAAGGCATAAAGTGATAAAAATGACTCCTAATGACATTCTGATATAATTATAGATCAGTGCCTTTTTCAGGCATCATCAGAGATGCTCCTCTAGCAGCATATGAGAACAAATACAGAGACCCACAGCAAGATATTATGAAGAGAACAAAAGACCTTTACACACAGCAATAAGGAAATGTCTTTGTCTGAGCTCAGTGCTCAGGAGAACCCTCAAAAAAAAAAAAAGGAAAGAGTAGAAGAACCAAAGGGGATAGACCACACCAAGAAAACAAGGTCCTCTAAATCAATCTATTTAAAGCCCATGTGAACTCAAAGAGACTGAGGAAGCCTGCACAGGACATGGAACAGTCTGCACCAAGTCATCTATGTATATTCTATGCCTTCCAGTTTAGTGGGTATTTTTGGGGGGAGATTCCTGAGTGTGTAAAGTCATGGTTATCTAATTCACATGCCCTGTCTTGAGCTCTTTTTCCTCCTGCTGGTTTGTCTTGTTGAGCTCTGCTATGATAGATTTTGTGTTATATTTTATCTTATTATCACCCTTAGAGTCATATTCCTATTCTAATGAGAGATATAAATCATATCAATCAGGATAGGAGGAGAGATGAGGACCAACTGGGATAAGAAAGGGGAGGGAAAACAGTAATCAGGACATATTATGTGGGTGAAAAAATCTATTTTCATAAAAAGAAAAGTAATTAGAAAAAGAACTTACTGGGGTTTTATTTTTAAATTTCTGTCCACTCACTAAATATTACATATTTATTATGCATATCTAGGTTTTCAATAACTAAATTTACATTATATGTCCTTAGGCTGAAGGAGATAAGGTCACACACACCTTATCTTTTAAAATATATACATATTTATTAAATATATATATATATGTGTGTGTGTGTGTGTGTGTGTATACATGAATAAACATATACCACTGAGTGCATTTAGTGTGTTTCTCTCATGTACATTCATTTAGGGCTGACACTTGGGATTTGGTAGCCTATCAATGAACTAATTCCTGAAGAAAATGATGTTTTCTCTCTCAGTAATGACTGATTCTTTGGAGTTTTTCACCTAAGAGTGTGGCCTTTTGACAATTGCCCCATACACATTATCATGTTTCCTTATGATATCATTATTCAGGTCTTGTTTTTGCAACCACAAATTTGAAATTTCATGTTCACAACAACCATCTAATGTCTGAAAGGTACGATCTTACCTACTTACAGGAGTCCTGGGACTCTGGCTCTTTAAATCTTTCTGCACTGACCCTGTATCTTATATATGTGAGTTTAATTGTAAATGGAACAACCAGAGTAGGGTACATGTCAGTCATTTGTTCTCTGAATTTTGATTACTTGTGGTACTATGTGGTGGTCTTCACTATGGCAAAAACAACAACAAAAACAAACAAAAAAACACATAAAACTCCAAACTGTTTGTATAAGAGCACATTAGAAATTGCAATGGCTCAAAAAAAAAAGGAGCAGTACCATTATGCTTCCTAACTATATAGTATTGACATGAATTTCTTCTTAATGAGATGGTCAGATGTACAATTTGACAGGTGTTCACTTCTCCCAAGACCCAAGATTAAAAATACCACTTTAACCACTGGAGATATTTTACCAGTCTGGTCATTTTAGTGGTTTATAAGCTTTATGGTGAGGTGGGACAATGATTTTGTTTTTACCTTGGCATTTGAGTACCACTTTCCAAAACAATGAGAACTAGTCATCAAGAAGGAAGTATTTAGTTGAAACTCAGCCTGATATCTCCAGGTCTTTTGTCAAAAATATATGGTAGTTTTAACAATTGGTCGTACCAGAAATTTCTGTGAAGAAATCAAGTGGAAGGACAATACCTACGTAATTTTTGCAGTTTAATGGAAGCCCTAACCAAAAACTCAAAGAAAAATTTTCTTGCTTTACACATAAATTTCTGTTAGATCCTCTGTCATTATTAAAGGAAAGCATTATTCCCCTAAGGGTCATAACTATATTTAAACTATTTATATATACATAAACTATATATATGTGTATATATATATATTTAAAAGTAATCTTTTTTCTTTTTTTTATTTTTCCATTCAAATATTTACACTTCTTTCCCTCCTCCCAATCCCCTCCGGCTCCCCCACACCCCCTTCTTCCTCTCCCTCCCTGCTTGAGAGAGGGCAGGGAATCCTGCCCCGTGGGAAGTCCAAGGCCCTACCCTACATCCAGGCTTAGGGAGCTGTGCATCCATATAGACTAGGGTCCCAAAACGCCAGAGCATGCTGCAAAAACAAGTCCCAGTGCCTTTATCAATGGCTTCTCAATCAGCCCCCATTGTCAGCTCAGTCTGTTGGTCTGATGAGGGTCTCTGTCTCTATCTCCATCCTTCGCCGGATGAAGATTCTATGGTGATATTCGAGATAATCATCAGTGT
>LOEQ01000585.1:281019-297203 GCA_001685075.1 Bramus lutescens | reverse complement strand
CAAAAGGCCAAGGCAGTTTCTTTAGTAACCAATGAAAGTAACACATAGACAGATTACCCTCATCACCTCCATAATAACTAATTATAAAGCCAGGTTCTATAACTGCTCTTCCCTGTGGGTCTTTCAATAAAATATATCCAAAGATTTTATCATTGAAAACATGTTCTTATATTTAAAGTTTTAACCATTTATTATTATTGGTACAATTATACTATATTTCAAAGTACTAAATTTTGATCTTAGAAACTAGCATTTTTATTAGTTAATGTGTTTTGAATTCTGAAAATGGCTCTAGAAATAAAGTACTTCAAAAATTGGTCTATGTATTTGTGTTCGTGTGTATGTGTCTTTGTGTGTATATGTGCGGGAATGTGTGTATTTGTGTTTTGTCAATGTACATGTGTGTGTATGTGGGTGTGTTAAGTGTGCATCATTACGCTTGTGCGTTTGTGTGTGTGTGCATATTTATATTTCCCATATTAAGTATGTGCTAAACTTGTTTAAAGCATATTCACTAATGAGATACCAGGAGTGTTTATTATAAAAAGATGCAATTATCTGCTAAAGATTAGAATAAGATAGTAATTTGGATTCGCAGTGAGTCAGTTAAAGATGAGTGTTATTTTTAAGAATTAATTCATGAAAAAGTTTCCTTGCAGCAATATATCATCATCCAACTACAAATAAAAGTATAACAGCCATTCCTCTCTGACTATTTTATTATATTATTTTCCAATCCATTAACAAAAACAAGTTAATACAAATGCACATATGCATTTTACCAAGTTATTGGAATATTATGTATTATGAAGTCGAAAATTGAAAATTATTTGGGAAGCACTTTCATTTGTCACCTCTGAGGTAGCCTTCATATTTTAGAAAAAAAAAACTTACCAGCCTCTATAGTTCTTTAATTGTTCCTCTAATATTTATGTTTTTAAAAGACTTTCTAAATCTTTACCAGTGGATGACCACTGTTTACACTCATCATTCATGTGGGACAGAGAAGAAAAATATTCAAGTTATTATCTTAACAAGTTCAGCATATGTAACCAATATGTTTATTTTCATGAGCTACTTGTTAAATGTTCAAAAATACAATTTAATACTATTATTTGATTTTAATGTTTTTATTTTAATAGCCTTTTTATGTAAAATATATGAAACTATCAGGCTTAGCAATCATGTACAATTTACTTTTAAATATATTTTATATTGGACTAGACTGTGTTTGCTTTTGAGATTCTTTATATGAGTTTGGGGCTTGAGTCAAATTGTATATTCTTGTTATGATGAAGAAACATGTTCCATGACAAAAAAATGAAATTCAAGGTGCAAATATGTATAAAATGTGTATATATATATAAATTATAATATATATATATATATATATAATTTATAAATTATAAATTCATGTATTTAAATTATTGTGATGCTGTTAATGTGCAAGGCACATGTTGCCAGTAGGTATTTTTATCTAATTGGCTTATAGAGCAGATGTTGTAGAGGAAATGAGAAGTTGGGGTAGCCAGATTGGGCTCAAACATGAAGAGTGAGAAGTTTGCATATAGAAAATTTATTTCAAGAAGACAAGACTAGATAAAGCATTGTAATGTAGGCCTGGAGTTCACCTTTGGAGTATTTTGAGCGGGAGAATAAGAATAACATATGTGCTAAGTAGGAACAGGAATAGGGAAGAGTAGGAGGCTGAAAAAACATATTTTCTTTTGTTATAGATTTGCCTAAGGCTTCCTGTCTACAAAAAATCTGCTGAGAAAAAGTTCAGTCTTCAACAGAAAATAACAATATACAAAACAGAAGTGAAAAATGTGATCTTTGTTCACCCTCAGAAGTAACAATTTGAGCCGCTTTTGTTGGAATTCTCATTTTAGGCAGAAAATAGAAAATATGCCTGATATCTAAAAATGAAATATTAAATTATTAAAAATCTTAACCAGACATGTGTTTTAACAAATTCTAGTTCTAGAATTTGAGGCAGGGATCTTGAAAGCAAAAAAAAATGTTCAGTGATAAAAAAATACATTACAGTTAGCAAGTGTATGGGACAGCATTTCTCTCTCCCTGACTCTGTCCCTGAACCCCCATCTGTGTTCATGTGTGTGTGTGCATAAAATATCTAGTCGAAATTCAGAAATTTTGTTCTAAGAAACAATAGACTTGAAATTTAGATGAAGTAAAAATATTAGAAATCCTTTTATATCTAAAACAGAGTGACTTTACATGATTGCAAGTTATCTTTAAAACTTTTAATTTTTAGATCATAATTTCTCAAAATCTGTGGTGACTTTTTGAAATCTATTTTTTTCTCATCCTGGTTTCTGCTTCTACTTCTAGGGATCAATTTCAAGTAAAGTATATATAATTTTATAACTTCTCTAATATAAGTGTAAACTTTGTACAGCTTGATCTGTTGGGGGTTCTGGCAATGTCAAGGTTAAGGCTTGAGAGAAAACATGATGATTGATTAAAACATGACAAAAACTGCTTAGGGGTTCAACTTAGAGTAATGAACTTCAGAGTATATGTTGTTAATAGGTTGAGTGATGACTTGACATTTAAGTGCACTTGTTACTCTTACAGAAGTCTACTCCCAGCAACTACATGGCAGTTTCCAATTCTACATTACCCCAGATCCAGAAGATTTGATGCTCTCAGGGGCCTTCATGGCCACTTTATGCACTTATGCATGGGCTGCACAGATATACAGGCATGCTAAACACCCATATATATGTATTAGAAATAAATATTTGAATAAGTATGTGATTTACTGTATAAACATACATATGCTTATATACATAAAATCTATAATGTGAATATGTTGGATGTAAACAAAAGATATTTTCTATGAATTGAGCTCAAAGTTTATGCAGATTGAGAACACATAAGTTACATTAAGACATATGATAGACATGTCACTTAATCCTTCAGTCTTTAATTTGGTTGCTTTTCTCTTTTACTCCATCCCCACCCCTGGCAAGGTTTCACTGTGTGTCTCTCAATGGAAGTTTCAAGCAGTATGTTCTTTATAGAGACTGATTTTGTTTCGTTGGTGGTGGTTTTTGTTGTTTTTGTTTTTTACAAATGTTGAAGTTAGGTTTATATTTGGGTTTTAAGTAAATATGGGTTTGTGTGTCGACATTTAGAACTGTCATTTACATTATCTTTTCATATATATCATAGTAAATAACTATATTTTTAAAGAAATTGGCCACAAAACTATTTAAATGGTAGAGGTCATAAGTCCTTAAAACATGATTCAATTATTCTAGAAGGTACAAAAAAGAATCAGTTTCCTTGTTCTGCCGGTTTCCAGAGACTGCATTTCTTAGCTTTCTTGGAAAGCATATGAAATCAGATGGAGAAACAGAACGGAGGGTACTTCCCACATTCTCAAAGCATATCAGTCCAAATTCTGCTCTCCTGAATATAACTCCTCTCTTGCCTCCTTATTGCATGACCTCTTTTTATTAAAGGATGCTACGTTGAGTCAAAAAAACATGATAGCTTTTAAACTGAAATCTGTTTATTTTTATGGTTTGATGGATTTGAAAGACAGGGTTAAGTGGGTGCTTTTCAATGACTGAAATATATTGTCACTGTTTAGCATTAAAAGAAAACATGAATGCATCTTTTTAGATGCTGACTTGTAAGGCCAGTATGATAGAATTGTCACAGATATTCCTGTGTGTCTTGCCATGTGATACCCTTTATTACCTCTAGACTCTGCCTGGAAAGAAGTGACCTCTCGTCCTTGTCCTGAACCACAAAACAAAATAAATCTCTTATTTAAATGTAGACCTTGGACAAATGTTTTAGTAAGAACATAACATAGCCATTCACTTTTTTGTATATTTGAAAATTCCTGAATAAATAAAATTGATTAGGTAGAGAAGGATTCCCAAACAAAGGAATATAATGGTATAAAGTGTGGGGTTCAAGAACAGCGTGTTGCATTCTGGGAGATATCAATTAAATTTGTAGCATTGCTACTTCACACTGTAGAAGGTTTAATGCAAGGCAAACAAAGCAATTGTGATGTTTATACCTGTAGTAGGGAGGCCACTTGTTCATTTCTGAGCTGCCCAAACTCACAAAATAATCACATAGAAACTGTATTAATGAAATAACTGCTTAGCCCAGTAGCTCTAGCTTCTTATTGGCTAACTCTTACATATTAATTTAAACTATCTCTAGTAATCTGTGTATTGCCATGTGGCAGTGGATTACTGGCAATGTTTCGGCATGTTTGTCTCTGGTGGCTCCATGGCTTCTCCCTGACTCTGCCTCCTTTACTCCAGCATTCAGTTTAGATTTCCTGCCTACCTCTTTTCTACTGTATAAGGCCAAGCCAGTTTCTCTTTTAACCAATGGTATACACAGCACAAAGAGGGGAGTACCATATCAAATAGTTCCTTTATAAATGTGTGACACTAACTAAACAATGTAGTTATTAAGTCAATACCTTCATAATAATGAGAAGTTGTTACTGTGTCCCCTTGTTTGTCAATAAGAGACTTCCTGGATATAGTTTGTTAAAGAGAAAGGAATTTATGTCCTCTTTTCAGTTTGTTTAATGTTTACACACATGGAGTCTACAAATAGAGATAAAAACAATGACAATTTTGGACATATGATTTCCATGGTTTTTAAACTTCACAGAGCATATTTTTTAAGAGTTTCCAAGTCTATTGCCCTGTTTTCTTTAAATCAAGATTATATAAGTAGGTAAAAGAAACAAGGAAGACTGATTTTGATCAAAGCATTTTTCATTAATATCTCAGTGACATAGCCATAGTAAAGCATGGGTCAACATACAATAGTATCTTCCCTCTCTCAACAGAGTTCTGAATAATTTCCTCAGTTGTAAAATCATTATTATCAATGTCTTATTTGTTTTCAGTTTAAACTGCAATTTGGAAATTATAGTTTTAACCAGTGGATACTGAAGGATACTGATAATTACCAGTTCAAGGTATTCAGTAGAATAAAGCTGTAGAAATATTTTAACAAAGTGTTAAGAAACACAACTAATAAGAAACAGCTTAAGGAGGTTATCTGTCTCATAAAATATGGACAGCGTATTTTCTTATACATGCCTTTNTGGGTTTATGTTTTTAGAGGATTCCTACATTTGTATCTCAAGCTTTTTCTTTAGCTCTTTTTTTTTCTCTTTTGATTCTTTGTTTTGATCTACTTGGTTTGTTTCCATTTTACCTGATTAATAGTTCAACTTTTTTTTTTTTCTGAAGAGAAGCAAAAGGGGTAAGATTCTGATGACGCAAAGGTCTGCCAAATCTTGCTGGAGTTGGATTAAGGGAACCATAGTAGAATATATATATATTGAATTAAAGAGAGTATAAGGTATTATAAACTAAAAAAATTAGTAGAAGAAGAAGAGGAAGATGAGGAGGAAGAAGAAGAAGAAGAGGAAGAAAATGTTTGTAGTGAGAGATGTAAGGTCTTATCACCAGACCCAAAAGTCCAACCATAAAAAGGGTAGTGACTTTCTCCAACAGCACATGTAAAAGTGTTTGAAAGTTTGCTTGACAGAGATCAATGGATATCAATTTTTAATATAGTACCAGCAGACCTAACAGGGATGTTACACTTCATGAATGGAAGCAGAATAAGCAGGCTGAAGAAATACTATCCACCTACTTCAACTGTCTTGGTACAAGAATGTCATGCCCTTAATCCAATTAGAATACCATTAAGAATAATATGTTAAGAAGTGAAAATAATGTTGAAAGTCTAATGATACCTGGAATATGCAGAGTTTACTAAAAAGAAAAGAACCTATTGAAAATATGTATGTAGGCCTCCGTGTACAATAAAATGAGTTTGTTAGACTGGCTTGTATAATAAAGGCTAGATAATGGAATAATGATTTAATTGCAGAAGAAGCAGTCCAATCCACAGATCTGGAGTCCTTATTTTTCACAATAGAGTTCTGGGAGTTAGGAAAAACTCGGTGGTCTTGTTGGCATTTAGCCTGTGATGGAAGGCTAAAGAAGCTGTAAGTGGGAACACTGAAGGAGAACAGAGGCAGAAATAGACATGGTTGCTCAGAAAGTAAACAAGTGCATGCATGCTTGTTTTTTCCCACTTGAGTTTATTTATAGCTGGTCTGGACATTGGCAGGAGTTGGCTACTCAGACCCATCACAGACTACACCAATATGTTTTCTCTAGGTGATTCTATACAACATAACCTTATCAAGCCCAACCATCAAAGGCTTTAACCATGGGCTTTAGTATCTAAACATAGAATAAAGTTTGTATTATGATAATGGAACAACCCTGGATGATATTAGTAGTCCTGCAAGTGTTACCTAAGAGATCTCTCTGTCAAAATTCAGTAGATTATCCTTTTTCAAATTCATGTTTACATACCTGGCACATCACAAACTGTATTTGCTTAGCACAATAAAAGATCAATTCTCTTAAAATGCAAACAACTTTATCATATCCGCTATTAATATTTAGCTATAAATTATGTCTGTGCAAAAAACAAGCAAAATATAGAATAATAAATGCACTTTTGTTTCATTAGAACATACTTTCCCAAGTGAACATAGTAAATAATAATCTAGATTTTAATCAGAACATGATCCAATGTATATTCACCCTACTATACTCTATTTGAGCTGGAGAATGAGGAGGGATGTTCTGAAGTGCTTACCTCCAGACATAACATAGCTGTTATACACACAGATGCACAGTTATTGTGGTAACCTCCAAAAGACCTGCACAAAACCAAACCAATTAAAATTTTCAGCTGTCAATAATTCCTCATCCCTAATCAAGGAACTAGTGACAGCTGATGGTTGCTGAAGAAGTTTCATTTTTGCTGAGGATTGCTGCTCTTATCCGAATAGATGACCCAAAAGTCAAACGCACATTAGATGAATTAATTGTACAGGGGATATGTAGTTGGGTGGAGAAGTGTTGTGGGGTAGGTCGAGATGTGCCCAGGATAGTTGGAGGGAGATAGTGAGGGGTGGATTTAATTGACATATATTTTATACATGTGTAAGTTTTTAAAGAATTAAAACCAAACAAATCTCTGATTCATATATACTCTTAGAGAACTGCTTAGAACTGTGTATATGGAGAACAAATTGTTTTTATTTGAAATTAAAAAAAAATTCTCAATTATCGAAACACAAGTAGAAGCTGAGTCTTGACTGTGAACGTAGTTTTATGATAACAAAATAAAAGGCTAAGTATGGGTGAAATACATTTCACCAAGTCATTCTGTGTTCCAAAGCATTCATTCAGTCGTCACTGATTACTCAGAGAACACTGTGGTTAACTTCGTAACTCTTGGCGGTTTACATCTTGTGTTTATACTCCAAAGAGTACTTGTTGTGATTACTCTGTTTTACAGTTGTGAAAACCTAGATGAGCATCAGGGGTGTATTCCTCCAGGGCAAATTTATAATACGTTTACATGTGATCCAAGTTTTGCTTTCAATGCTACAAGATGAGGAGGAGTCAGGTGAAATTGTTATTTGCAGAAAACACGACTTTAGGACTATGGCATAGACACATGATTAACTTACATGTAGGAAACTTGTTATTCTTTTTTTTTTCTATAAGCCATTTGGCTATGAGGACACAATTCCACAATTAAAACTCTATCACGATAACAGTGTCTCACTCTCTCATAAGTGTATGATGGAGTCTGAGATCTTCTTCTGGTTTAGTTTCATCCAGGAGTTTCTTTATGTTTTGTTCATCAAAGTTATTATAAAAATATTATTATTATTATTAAAAAGTTGTGTTCTTCATATTTTTCACAGTATCTGTGAATAATTTCTTGATCAGCATGTCTAGTCTTTCATTCCTGACAAGGCTGGTGCCTGAAATGCTAACACAAGCAATTAATATATTTATTTTTTATTTATTTTTATTGAGCTCTACATTTTCCTCTGCTTCCATCCCTGCCTCTCCCCTCCTCTTCAACCCTCCCCCAAGGTCCCCATGCTCCCAATTTACTCAGGAGATCTTGTCTTTTTCTACTATCCATGTAGATTAGGTCTATGTAAGTGTCTTTTAGTGTTCTCATTATTGTATAAGTTCTCTGGGATTGTGATTTGTAGGCTGGTTTTCTTTGCTTTACGTTTAAAAGCCACTTATGAGTGAGTACATGTGATAATTGTCTTTCTGAGTCTGGATAACCTTAGTCAAAATGATGTTTTCTAGCTCCATCCATTTGCCTACAAAATTCAAGATATTGTTATTTTTTTCTGCTGTGTAGTAATCCATTATGTAAATGCACCACATTTTCCTTATCCATTCTTCGGTAGAGGGGCATTTAGATGATTTACAGATTCTGGCTATGACAAACAATGCTGCTGTGAACATAGTGAGCACATGTCCTTGTGCAATGATTGATCATCCCTTGTATATATAACCAAAAGTGATATTACTGAGTCTTGAGGAAGGTTGTTTCCTAATATTCTGGGAAATTGCCACACTGACATCCATTAGAGGCTGTATGGAATTAACATATTTCTAAACTCTAAGAAAATAAATAATTAAATAAATTTCTTTGTCTTTTTCAAAATTCCTACTACCAAAATTTATCTAATGTTGTTACACATAATTGTGGGGTGAAAGAATTCATAGTCCGTATTAATCTTGAATAAGCACACCACCTTTTCAATATTTTCTCATGATATATTTTCAGATATTTGATATTTTGTCAAATACAAGGGGGATACAATGTTATCACTGTTAACTCCAGTATAAAACAAAACTGTGGATTTTAAGGCTAATAATAGCTTTTATCATAGGACATTTATAAGTCTAAATTCCCAGTAAGGCATTTATTATCCATAGAGTCTTACCCAGTACTAAGAAACAGAGACTACAGCACTGAGAATGTCCAGGCGGGATGGAAGTCATTTCGTTCATGCTAATCAAGTTTGCTATATGTAGGGGCTGAATTTTGTAAGTAGAAGCCTTTAGAATCATGTAATTATATGTGGGCAAATACAGTACATTATGAGAAAAAGCAAAGCCCTTAATAGTTATCAGCATTGTTTCAAACATTAAGAACAGGTAATTAATCTTTAATCCAGTACTGACTATTATCTGTATGTTAACCAGTACTACCCAACCTCCTTGAGCAGATTTTAATGGGTGGCTCTTCATGTATCTTCTCTTTTAATAAAACATCTCTTAAATGACACCTCCCCAAAATATGTTGTATTTATTCTCTTTAAAGAAATGATCAATGATGTAGCAATGTAACAATGATGTCATCAGATACATTTAAAAAGTATCCTTTTCTTTTTTTTAGAACAACAACTGACTTTAATATGCTTTTGTTTGTGTATGGTGGGTGTGTTAAAATTTAGGAACAGCTGTTTTCCCAACCAATATTTTAATTTTCTTTTTCAATAACAAGAAAGTGTAAGAACCTCAATAATTTTAAAATTATTTTTGCTGTTTGAAGTGTTCCATTTCAAAGAAGGGAGATACTCTTCACTCCCAACCAAAAAAAGAGAAAGCTAACAGTTTATAGCTTTTGTTTGATTCTCCCAAGCAAGTATAGAACTATTATAGCTACATTGTTCCTGGGAAAATGAACTCACTACAAGGTTCTTTTTTTTTTCTTCTATATTGAAACTGGAAACCTTTGCTATATTTAAAACAGAAAATTTCAATATTAAAATCTCCTCAATTTGAGAATTTATCATCCAAGAAAACTAGCCTATTGTAAATCTTAGATATGAAATCACAGTGCCCATGAAGAGTTGTGTCAAGCATGAAATGAATACTTCTGAGACATTTTTATGAGAAATATATTAAATTCAATAAGTTCTTTTGTTCCAGAACCCTGCGGAGTTTAGTGAAATAACTACAAATTTGTCTCTTTTAACTACAAAGAAAATTTGTGCTAGCATTTGTATGCTGATAACAAGCTTTATTACATATAGCTTCTATATTTTACAGCCCTAGGTGTGATTAACTTGTGTTAATGCAGTGTTTGTTTCTGGGATATATTCAAATACAGCATGTGATATATTTGAAAGCTTTTATTATGACTTTAGTTCTAAAGTTGTGACATATTGTCATGCTGCACTTAACTGTGTATTAGTGCTGTTCCACCCGTATAAAACTCTGTACTGTTCTTTTAAATGTAATATCAAATAAGATCAAAATTTCTATAACAATAGACAATTTTCCTTCTCTTTTACTTTTTCTTGTTTTTTTTATTAGAAATTTTATTTAGTAACGTTTTAACTGTGTTTTGTCTACCTTGTACTCAAAATCTTAAAGCCAGAGTCAAAAATTATGAAATATAATATGACTTGGTCAATTTCTAATTAAGCTATCATTGATTTATCAGAAAATATGTCCCACTTGCAGATATATCAATGGCAGACATAGTCTGAATCTCTTTTGAACTATATTCTTTAAATTTGCATACTTCTTAATTTAACAAAGTGTATATCTAAAGTAGAAGTAGAAGGTTCAAAAGTTCAAGGTTATCATCAAATTGAAAGTGAGTATGAGGCCAGCTTGAGACTACTAACAATATCAGGAGGGGTCAAGGACTGCACAACAAATATCACAGAATCAACTGACCATGGCTAATAGGGACTCACAGAGACTTAACCTAGAGTCAGAGCATTTGTATGGATCTGACCTAGATCCACTGTATATTATGTTATGGTTATGTTGCTTGGTATACTTAGCAGAATCCTAATAGTGGGAACAGGATTGTTTCTTGATTGTATTGCATGCATTGGGGACTTTTATCTTCCTATTTTTCTTGGCTCCCCATGGGAAGTCTTACCTTTTCTGAGGAATGGATGGGGATGAGGGGTTGGGGGAGAATATAGAGGAGCAAGAGGAGAGGAGGGAGTGAAAACTGGGATTGGTATGTAGAATGTAAAAGACTATTTTCAAAAATAAATAACTAAACCTAGGTAGCAGAGACACATGCCTTTAATCCTAGCACTCACGAGGCAGAGGCAGGAGAATCTCTTTGACTTCAAGTCCAGCCTGGTCTGCAAGAGATAGTTCCATGAAGACTCCAAAGCTACAGAGAAACCCCACATTGAAAACAAAAAAAATGAATATAATAAATATATAAATTTACAAAATAAATACATTTATTTTACACCCTGACTGCAGTTTGACCTTCTTCCTCTAATACCAGTCCCTTCCACCAACCCCCTCTGTTGAGAAAGTACACACACAAAAACACATATCACACAAACCCACACATCCTACATATACCACACATATGCAAGAACACACACACATCACAAACATATGCAATGAACCCACAAAAAAGAAAAAAACTTCTGATTTTTTGCAGGGGGATTGTAGTTAAGAGATTGCTAAACATTCTATAAGAAACTTTGGACATTGAAAAAGTTTGAGACTATTATAGATTATGGAGACTTTTGACATTGGGCTGAGTGCATATTTTGCATTATGATATAGCCATAAGTCTTTTGGGGGTCAGAGAGTGGAACGTGGTGGTTTGAAAGAAAATAGCCTTTAAAGAGAGTAGTACTATTAGGAGGTGTGGCATTATTGATTGAGATATGTCACTATGGGGAAGACTTTGAGGTCTTTTTTTGCTCAAGCTTTCCTCAGCATGGCAATCAGTTGGCTTCCTGTTGCTAACAAGATGTAAGACTCTCAGTTTTTCCTCCAGCATCATATCTACCTGCACGTCACCATACTTCCCATTATGATAATAATGGACTGAACCTCTGAAACTGTAAGGAAGTCCCCTCAATTAAATATTTTCTTTATATTTGCCATGTTCATTGTGTCTCTTCACAGCAATAAAAACCGAAATTAAGACAAACATTATTCCAATGACAGTACAAAATAGCATTTAAATGCTCGTGATACTAAGCCAAACACAATCAAGAGGTTAGAATGAGGGTTCAGTAGTTAAACCAGAAACTACATTACATTAATGAGTTCACGTAAGTTTGTAGTTTGATGCAAACGTATTTTATTTAAGTGTAATGAAGTGGAATGAAATTAATTGAATGAATTTGGATAGAATAATTTATAGCATAATGGATTTGAATGGAGAGGAAGAAAACAAAACAAAAGAGGAGAGGATATAGAGTATCTATTCGCTATTAGGGTCATTCAAAGTGTGTGTGTGTGTGTCACACACACACACACACACACACAAACACACACACACATTGTTTGTTTGTCACAGCATGTAGACTACTTCCGGAGGTAAACTCTCATATGTTCATTGTTCTATGGCAAGAAAGATCATAGCTCTAATTTAAAAGTGAATTTTTAAAAAGTCCTTATTTTTAGACTAGAAATACCTAGATATAATCTTCACATATTCTCCAACAGCCCCACTATAGGCACAGAGACAGGGTTTTTGGGTGGTTTACAATTCAGTCCTTGCTCCATTTGTACAACATAGTGACTACATGCCTTGACTTAACCCAGGAAACCTACTTAAAATATTGAAGGAAAAGATTTTCTTACAGCTCTACCATGCAACAACTCTCCCATGCTATTGTAGGAATCCAGACAGGTGTCACCTTCACACTAGGCTCTTCTGATAATCCAGGCCTGCAGTGTTAACATTTTTCTCCACACATTATGTGTACATTTTCATAATGTTTATCTCAAAATATGACACATTTCCCCTCAGTTGAAGCCTGAAAATATCAATAAAACCTGTGTGTAAGTTCTACTTATTATTTCTATCAAACTTCACAGAACACTGTTTATATCTTAATGGAAAAGGTTAGGTCTATGCAGCTATTTCAAGGATGACTGTTGATTCCCTTTGCTTCTAGTTAACTTACTTTTAATTAGTCTGTGTTAATTAGGGGTAATAGTTGATTATGATATTTTAATTCTTGTATATGAAGCCTTTGGTCATATTTATTCCACTTTATGCTCTTTTCTCACTTCCTCTTCTACTGATGCACTTCTTCTTCCCATCATCAATTGCCCTATCTTTTATTTTCCAATTGCTTTGTTATTTTTTGGTGACCTAATACATCTGATTCATTTTTACTTGATCCACTAACCAAATATTTTTGAGAATAAGGTCAGATAGTACAGTGTTAACATACTGTATCATATTGACGAGTATTATTTTAAGAAGTGTGACTTTTCTTTATCTTGAATTTTTAACTCTGTGACACTGTGATTCTTTGCTTGTCTAGAACTACTGAGGCTTCTAATAAAGAACTGGAAGACCAATAGAAAGGCAGGAACAAGGATCCGTGGGGCTGGCATGCAGAGAGTATAAACAGAGGGAGAAACAAAGGAAAAAGAATCAAAATGCTAAAAGGAGTAAAACATCGCACTAGAGTTACCATAATAGGACAAAGTGTCATAATCACTTTCCCTCTTGAGTAGACAATGACAAACCTATTTATTTTATGTGTTTTTTGGTATAGAAGACAAATGCAATTATTTCAAATATTAAGAGTCAGAATACTTTGTATCTAGAAAAGAAATAATGTGACATATGTGAATGGTAAAATCTTTAAAAGCTAAAATTGTTGAGAGTCCTTTTAAACTATTTTTCCTTGGATATTGAGAAATGAATAAGTAAGGATTACTGATGATCAATTTAGTCAGTGTAACTTCCCAGTTAAATAAATGAAACATTGTCTTAACTGGGAAATAAGTGCAGTAGAGAAAATTAAAGAGAAAGGAGAGGAAAGATGAATAAGAAAGCAACACAACATCACAAGAAACTGGAAATCCAGTTCTTGATTTAGGACAATAGCTCATGTTTTCCCTCCCGCAAAAAATAAAAATAATCCTGAAATAATTGAAGAAATATTGAGATAAAAATTGTGCAAATCAAAACAACTCTGAGAATCCATCTTACACCTGGAAGAATGGCCAAGATCAAAAACACTTATGCTGAAGAGGTTTGGGGGATAGGGAACACTTTTGCCTTGCTCGTGGGAATGCAAGCTGACACAGACGGTTCACATGTCTATGTGACAGTTTCTCAGAAAATAAGGAAACAACCTTCCTCAAGACCCAGTCATACCACTTCCAAGGGATGCTCAACCGTGCCACAAGGACATGTGCTCAACTATGTTCATAGCAGCTTTGTTTGTCATAGCCAGAACTTAGAAACAACCCAAATGCCCCTCGGCCAAAGAATGGATAAGGAAAATGTGGTACATTTACACAATGGAGTAATATACAGCAGAAGAAAAACGACATCTTGAATTTTACAGGCAAATGGATGGAGATAGAAAACTATTTTTTGAGTGAGGTAACTCAGACACAGAAAGACAATTATCACATATAATCACTCATAAGTGGTGTTTATACATAAAGCAAAGAAAGCCAGCCCACAAATCACAATCCCAGAGAACTTAGAAAACAATGAGGGCACTAAGGGAGACGTCTATAGTTCTAATCTACATGGGAAGTAGAAAAAGACAAGATCTCCTGAGTAAATTTGGAGCATGGGGACCTAGGGAGAGGGTTGAAGTGGGGAGGGGAGAGGCAGGGAGTGGAGCGGAGGAAAATGTAGAGCTCAATAAAAATCAATAAAAAAAAACAAAAATAGGAAAAAGCATGTGAAATTAAGACATCCAAATTTAATTCAAAATCAGATGTGCAGTAAAAAGAAAAATATCAAATTAAAGCATAGCTGTAAGAGCTGATACCTTCATGATGTTACTCATAAGGAGAAGTGAAAATATTACATAAGAATTTGGAGGATTTAAAAAAATTGTGAATCAAATTTTGAGAGAAAAGATACTATTTATTTGTGGATTTCATTTTTCTAAAATCAGTTTCAATATTGATATTTATCAGTATTTCACATTAGTATTAGATATGTCAGTGATTTCTTTTGAGAAATATCTTTTTTATAATTTATTTATTTATTTAAAATTTCAACCTCCTCCCATCCTCCCATTTCCCTCCCACTCCCCCTCCCCCTCACTCTCCAGTCCTAAGAGAAATCAGGGTTCCCTGCCCTGTGGGAAGTCCAAGGCCCCCTCCTCCATCCTAGGAAGGTGTGCATAAACAAGACTAGGCTCCCCAAAAGCCAGTACATGCAGTAGAATCAAAACCCAGATCCATTGGCATTGGCTTCTCAGTCAGCTCTCCTTGTCAGCCACGAAGTCTCTCAGGCCTAACTAGTGTACGAGGTAGTCAGGATCAGGTCGTGGCCTTGGTGAGCTCCCATTAGATCTGCACCATTGCCTCAGTGGGTGGGCACACCACTCGTGGTCCTGACTTCCATGCTCATGTTCTCCCTCCTTCTGCTCTCCATCTGGGCTTGTTCCCAGGTGTCCAAGAGGATTTCCCCAACTAGGTCTGTGGGCAGCAGAGGAGAGGGCGCCTGAACTGGCCTTATCCTATAGCCACACTGATAAATATCTTGCATCTCACCATAGAACCTTCATCTGGTGAGGGATGGAGATAGAGAGAAATATCTTTTAATATTTGTTGTTCATTTCCAAGTAAAGTCGTTAAGATTATTTGTTTCTGACTTCTTTGCATGTCTTACAAATTATGATTTGTTAGTCCATTTTTAGAATGAATATCATGCAAATGTTTTCTATTTTTCTACATGTCTATTAATTCGGTTATATGCTTTACTATTCAGGTGATTTTAACTTTGACATAATCCATATCTGATATTTTGCTTTTGCTTTCTTTTTGTTTGGCCCTTTTCCAAAAAAAAGGTTTTTATGTGATGTTTAAAAACTTGAACATTGATCCTATATTTTCTTCTGGTATATCTTTCTCCTGCTGTCTTATTTATTAATATTGGATCCATTTTAATGCTGCTTTGATTTTGATGAGAGATGAGCTAAGTACAGTTTGTTCTTCTTCATATGACTCCATTCTTCATAGCAACTGCCCTAGAGCTTGTTCTATCCAGGAATGTTGGTATGAGGATGTCTAAAAGATAATTGTACTTCAGGTTGCTCTGGATATCTAAGATATAAGACAACTAAAGAGTCTATCAAGAGGCACATAGAGAAAGGACCTGTAACATGTGTTTATAATGTTATTTGGCCATAAAACAAAAGGAACTGATAATTGTGATGACTAGACAATCTTAAATGATACTTTATTTTATGTAAAATAAGCCATGCACATCCAAACATACAGTCTCTCTCCTTTTTTTCTTTCTTTCTTTCCTTC
>LOEQ01000585.1:242255-272754 GCA_001685075.1 Bramus lutescens | reverse complement strand
AAGAAGAAGAAGAAGAAGAAGAAGAAGAAGAAGAAGAAGAAGAAGAAGAAATTCAATAGAAATATGTAGATAGCTCAAATAACTACTAACCATTAATTAACCCATAATCAGGATAAATTATTAATAAAATCCTTACAATATGGATAAAATATAAAAATATATGTCAATTATTTGGGTGAAATAAAATATCTATTCTCATCCAAAATGAATATATGAGCTCCACTGAAGAGGTATTTATTGCAAAAGAACTTATAAATTAAAAATATATGATTATAAACAAGTAAGTTAATGAAGATTTATATCATTTACCAATATAAAAGAAAAGGGCTGACACAATATTACTTGAAGACAATGTGTGAGGAGGGTATCATTACTTAGAATGTCATCCTTTTCCTACATTTCTGTCAGCTCTTACAATTCTTTTTTCATAGAAAGCTTTAAGACCTTGAATATGCACTTTCACTTCCTATAAACATGAAGTTGACATTCTAACCACCTTTAGAAGGTTATAAAGGGCATACCGTGAGATATACAAAAACATAGAATCTTATCTATATAAAACAGACGATTTACTATTGTAAATGATTGTACACAATTGTTCATACTTTTCCCTCTGAATGCAGCCAACACATGCTCCATGACATGCTTAGTTACATTTAAACGAGATAATGCATGATTCATATCCATCTTATTTTTTATTTTATTTTAATCACTTAGTGTGTGACTGTGTTTAAAATTATTCATAATAATACAAAGAGCTATTGTTTTGTTTTGTTTGAGACAGGGTTTCTTTGTGTAGACTTACTGTCCTAGAACTCACTCCATAGACTAGGCTGGCCTTGAACTCACAGTGATCCACCTACCACTGCCTCCCAAGTGCAGAGATTAAAAGTATATGCCACCAACTCCAGGCCAAACAAACAAACAAACAAAAATTAAAAAAGCCTTTTCTTTTTTTTTGGTAAAACTCACAGTGTTTTATTAGGTAAGTTTTTATGTTTAACAAATTTTAAGTGTTTATCACACCCTATTTACCAAATTTAAACATTGCTCCTCTTTTTCATGTTTCTAAGATTTCTAACAACTGCCATATAATTCCTTCTTTTATTCCTAGAAACATCCTGTTCCTACATTAAATTTAGAATGTACTTTTTCTTCCTTATCTCATAACTTGGTAAGAAATGCTTTTCATTTTTTCCAAAAGTAAAAAAAAAAAAGAAAGAAAAAAAAACTGCTGTATCTCCCTATAAATTTGGAATTTTGGACTATATTTCTCCTTTGGACTCAGTTTTCTTCAGTGTCATGAGAAAACTGCCTTCTGTGCTGGAGTTCTGCTTACACGCTTAGCATATTAAGTGATGTGTTCTGGTATGCTCACCTTCTTGGTTCATACACGCCCCTCCCCACCCCACACGTACAATCATCACATCTAAGAAGACTGAAGGTTTCATTTGGAGATAAATAGGGAGCCTTTTTTCTATTCCTGTATCATTAGTAAATATGAATGAAGTAGATGCTGACAGTAATTTGTCAAATTTGTTGTTAAATTAATTAAAAGATTCAAATTTAATAGTGTGAAAAAAAGGAGCACCCAGACCTTGTTTTTAGTGTTAGTATCTTTATTTTGGGAACGGCTATAATGATGTCCTGATAATTTACTTTTACTTTTTAAAGACACTTATTAATAATCCATATTGTCTGTGTACTTGTTGAGTATCTATTAATAAAGTCATCCTTTCTAAAGGAAATAAATTCTCAAGATAATTAAATATACCTACATAAGGTAATAAAGTATATACATATTTGGATCTATAAAATCTTCTATTTACTTATCTACACATTTTAACCCTTTGTAGAGCTTCAATGTAATGCTAACTATAGTATCTTACATAATATATTATTATCACTAAAGAGGAAAAATCATTTTATCTATGTCAATTCCTATTGTCCATTGTTTTCTGTTTCACAGCCATATTGACTTTAATTTAAAATATCCATATGAGTTATTTAAAATTCTAAATCTCCAAATAACATCAAGATGAATTAATCTCTCAGAGAAGTTAATGAAAAAAAATGGCTCTATTAAGTGGATGGAATACTTGCCAGCACTAAATTTTTAAAACAAAATGTTCAAGTATTTCATTGTGAATCATCATGCTCCTAAGGTAATGTTATGAGCAGTGATTTTCTGTCAGTGATATATTGATTTTAAAAATGACACACTTCTAGGATGATTATAATATTATTTAACCTTTAACTTCTATGTAACAATGACAATTTTTAAGGCTATAGGGTGCCTCATGCTATCAAGTCTGCTCCATGTGAGCAAAACCAGGTGTTTTCTTACCATGAGAAACCAAACATGCTCTTTTCAGTTTAATTTACTGTAAGAAAACGTTGTTTTCTATATGTCTATATACATTCTATGCATGTTTAATAAATATGCTAATATATTCCTTAGCATTCCTATTTACCTACAAATATTGATGCTAAATTTCCTCTGATTTTATGGCATATTTCAAATCTTTGATGTTAGCTTTATCACATTACTGTCTCGCATGACTCTTAGTATTATCTATTATTGTATTTTGAGATAGAAATGTATAATATATCCTGGCAAATAAAGTTTGCAAAAATATACTGTGTTTTCTGTGTGTCAGTCAGTTATGGTTTGTGTCACAATGCATGGCATTTTGTTCTCATGGCCTTTTATTTTATTTGGATTAAGTTCACATTCTTAGGGAAATATATGTACTTTGCTCTTTAAAAGACAAAAGTTATGAAACTCAAGCAGAAATGAACTTTCTTTATCTCATTTATTGGAATTGTAACTGTCTTAGTTATTTTAAAATCATTTCAGACTCCCAGATAATTCCAACACCATGCCAACCTAAATTTAGGTTAGTTCTCTCTATCCAAGGAAAATAAAACCAAAAAGAAAAGAAAAACAACCTGTAATAGTAAAAGCACACAGAAAAACATCAAATCTTTGTGTTGATCCATTACACCCAGTCACCCAGTATCATTCCAATGGTATAAACTTACTTAAATATTTCATTAATTAGATAAGTATAGTATGTTAAAAGGAATCTTGACTTCATTTTATAAGTGAATAATAATTTTTATGATATTCATCAGGCAAACACAACAGAAACTCACTAAGCAAATCTGTATTTGTTACTCTTGTAAGAAAACAAGATTCCAAAGGATTTCAAAGGTTCTTAAAATAGAAAGTGATTGTAAGAGTACAAAATGAATGTATCTTGAGATAAAAGCACACCATTTAAAATGTTTAACAGAACGTCCTTTGGAAAGCAGTGGATAGGTTTTCATTAAATCAGTTTGAATTATTTTGAACTTATTATCAATTTCTATGTTAAGTTTAGGCTAAGACACTCTTTGAATAATATTCATATTTGGGTTTATGTAGTGTATAAACAGAGAAACTTGCAAAAATCCCTCAAAAGAAATGAATTTTTTTGGGTTACAGAGTCGTAGATGTATATGATGAATTATGACGATAGTATTTGACCTCTATATATGGATATTAAAGACCAAAGTGAGCATTGGCTATCCTCAAAGTATTACTTTCTTTTCTCATTACTATCATAAAATGTCCAAAAAAAAAAAAACAAACAAAAAAGAAACATACAAAGGAAGGGTGTGCCTTTACTCAAGTATGAGCATCCTCTATGGTCTATATAGATATATAGATAGATAGGGAGAGAAGGGAGGCAGACGAGCATCTCTCATCTGCAACCAGGAAACACAGAAAGATGAACACTGATGCTCAACTCGCCCTGAGTCAGAGGGAAGGTGTTGCCAAAATTCATGATGAGGCTTTTTTCCTTCAGTTAAGCCAATGTGGAATGTTTCTACATGGATACTCACAAAGGCATTTTTCTATTTGGTTTTTACTTTTAGTGAAGTTGACAGTGAAGATTAACTAAACCCCTCAAATTACCTAAAAATATTAAATAAATCTAAATTCATTGTACTAAATTGAATAATAATACTACAAAATTAAAGTGAAAATACATATTAAGACATGGTTTATAGTATACATTTTTCTTTCGCTCATATAATTTGAAATTTCTTTTAAATGATACTCTGACACTAAAGAAACCAACCATATTTGTTCTATATATTTAATATACTATTCTGTCATTCACATTATCAGTATTATATGCAGTACGCATGTTTCATTGTTGTTGTTGTTGGTGGTGGTGGTGGTTTGTGTGTGTGTGTGTGTGTGTGTGTATGTGGCTTAGAAATTAAAAAAATCCATTAAAGGCAGTTCTAACCAATTGAAACCTAACATCATGACTGAATTTGTTCTGAAAAAAAAAGGAAGCTTATGTATTTACTAAAATAAATCAAGGGTTTTGGTGAAAAAAATGTCCGAAAGAGACGATATCATTTTTGTTGGTATGCCAGCCACACTTTCTTTTCTTTTTACCTCGTCTTATTTTAAAGGGCCTCTACAGCACATATCAGAGAGTTGTGGAAGGAAAGGTCTCATTTGGAATTAGGTTTTTTATCTATGCAGGAATATAGGACTATTGAATGTTTGAAAGTCAGTGCTTGGAGGAATATGACTTCCACTAGGACTGACCCTTTATTTTTCTCTTATAAATACAGAAAAAAATATAAAATCTAAATACAGAAAAAATACAATAGTCAGTGAAATCAACTGGTGTAGCATATTTAAAATTATTCTTATTATTCTCAGCATGTCCACATTTCTGACTATATAAGTCAGTGGTTGTCAAGCCCGTGGATCACAAATCAATGTAAAACACCAATATTTCCATTAAAATTTATAAGAATAGCAAAATTACAGTTATTAAGTACCAACAAAATTAATTACATGGTTGGGGGCTTACATGAAAAACTGTATTAATGGGTTTCAGAATCAGGAAGGTGAGAAGCACTGAATAACCAAAGAAATTTTACATGTATTTGGTAAACTTAAAGCAACATGTTTCAAATAAAAATAGATCTTTAGGAAATCTATTCCATGTCTTTTCCAAACCAGTTTCAAATTCTGTCTCTATAAAATATCATGCAAAACTGATAGTTTTCATTTATTTGTTTCAATTATGTCTATGGTTAGATAATGCATCTAAGTAATTTGAACTAACGTTGACCTTTTATTTACCCAAGGGAAAAAATAAACCTATTTTTGTCCACGTTAATGCAGCGGTCATACTCAGTATAATTATTTTAAAAATTATACTTCCAATATATTTTTATTACAAGTCTCTTGATTTATGTACAAATAATTATACTGGAGAACAAACAGCGAAGTATTCCACAATGGTTTAATAAAAGTTCCAGGGATTCCATTTTCTCACGATGACAGGACGGGTGATTATGTAGTTTGTCTCCTTTAGTTGGCATGTCCGCATTTAAGAAGGTATGTAATAATGCATGTTCACAACTTGTTGAGAACTCAATGGCACCAAACAGGAATAATTACATTTGCATTTGTCCTCAATATAGGATTCGTGTAACTTGTATTCATCATTTTCCCAATCATTTTACAGGTGTTGTTAAAGTATGTAACATTTGTCCAGTGTCTATTTATTGAAGACTGTTGTCTTGCGTTCCAGTCAACTTTCATCTCTAATAAACCAACCCTTTAGTTGCTACACTGCTTTAAAAACAAAAAAATCACTACTAGTGGAAAGTTCACACTTTACAACAAAACCCACATAGATAACAGTGGTTTAGAGATATTTACATATCTTTTCAAAATTGTGTCCATATGTTTTGATTCAATTATTGGAATAAAATAAAGCATAATATTATAGAGTGTAGTGGTTTAATTCAATGTCAGTTCCATATATTCTGGAGCAGATGACCACACATATTTATTTTATTATAATAAGTTATTGAACTTTATTCTTAAATTAATTTTCATTATTTATTTATTAATTTTATGAACATTGCCTGAAAATTATAAAAATCAACCTATCATAAAAATCTTGTGTATTAGAAAAAACAGCCCAATTTAAAATAGTAATGATGAGAAGAAATGGACATGAGTTCAGTATTATTGTATTCTTTCCATAATATTCAGCAAATTTTGACAAATTCAAATATGGCAATAAAATGTTATTGATTTTTCAATAATTTGTAACTATACTGCTTCATGATCATGTGTAATTGCATGTGATTATTCTATTAAAATGATTTTTATTTTAAATACAGACTATATTTTACCTGCCTCTTCTATACTATTTTTAGTGTTATTATTGTAGGTGTCAGTGTATAATTAGGGTTATTAATTTAGGTTCACAGTTCCTTGCAATAAAGAGCAGAGGTATATTAATATATATACATATATATGTATTTTGCAGTGACTATAGGCCTTATTTATTCAGGTGATTATTTGATTGTAAAATGTTCCTCCTTTAATAAACATAAATTAAGACTTGAACTACTTGGGATTGGCTTAATCTGTTTCATTACCCCAAAACTTATTATCTATATACATTTACACCTTGTTTTAATTTATTTTCTTAGGTTTAATTGAAAATTCAAGTAGAACAGTAATTATTATCAGTTGAAACTTTAATATTTTTGTGTTAGTAAAGAAAGAAATTCCAATATTTAGAAGTCAAACCTAAAATGACCACTGAAAGATAATCTAATTAATGCCTACAAGCCAAATACATTGTATTCAAAGCCTAGGAAATTTTTGGCTATCCAAAAATCATGAACTTCTATAATACTGGGCATTAGTCCTCATTTTGAACAAGAAGTGTTTTTCTACTCAAAGAGCCAATGATTTTATGTAAAGATGTCGAAGACAAAAGCCAACTTATATGCTAATTAAATGACTTTAATCCAGTGATATTAAATTTGATGTAATTGATTTTATCAATATTTCACTCAAAATATGTGCTATTAGTAAAATGTGTAAAGTACATTATGGAAATTCATATGCATGATATGTATGTATGCTGATATGTTAGTATGATGCTAACAAATTTAATGGGCACTGGATATTGCAAGAAAGTCCTTGCATAGTACATAAACTAAATGTTATCTTGGTCACTCCATCTGTGTATGTTGCAGACACACAGTGTCAATATATCATGTTCCACAAATTGACCTCTTAATATGTCTGTGACTTTGCCATTTGGCATACTCAATTTATCATTTATGTGTACTTACAAATGTTTCTTCCAGGCTTCATGGCTGCACAGATCCTTATGCATGTAAAGTATACTATATAATTATGTGTGTAGCCTCTGAAGATGATTAAATGAATATATTTTAGAATGATACTTGTATGGATCAGTCAAATTATAAATATGCCTCAGCAGGGTACAGTTTTTAATAGACCATCTCAAACATTTAGCCATCTCAAATACTTTCACCATTTGATTTTTACATTTGCAAAAGTACACTAAGCATTTTTTTACGTAATCTCTTCTATTAATGTTTAATATTCAGGGTAGTTGACTTTTTCAGGGATTTTTTTATGACCTATGTATCACATTTAAAGTATTATACACATTTTACATTCAGGAACTGTATTATCTTTCTATCTTATACTCTTTTTTAAAGAGAAAGTGGGTATTTATTTAGTTGGTTATGGAGGGGTTGGGGAAGGGGAGAAGTGGGGAAGAGCAGATAGAGAGAGAAAGAGAAACAGATGGGCAGAGAGAAGCAACCTCAGAGAGAAAGAGAGAGAGAGAGAGAGAGAGAGGAGCTCAGGCTAGAATTGGAAGGAAGGTCCTATCTTATACTTTTAAAGGTTACTTTTATGCATGTATGCATTGTACACAGACCTTTCTGAGATATGTGATTGTAAAGATCACTTAATATTGCTCTACATATTAAATTGTCTTAGATTTTAAATTTTAAATCATTGGTGTGTTATGTGCTTATACACCATAGTAAAATCTAAAATTAGAGTGATGAAAAAAGTGACAATTTTAATTATTTTAATCTATATTAAATATAAATTATATTTATACCTAGCATTTTCTGACAACAATATGCCATTGAATACATTATTATAAAATTTTAAAATTTTATATGCTTTTAGTTCCACATTTAACACTAGTATTTTCCACATCTATCCATTTTACCTTATCTGATTATGTAAGAGTAAATATATGTGAACACACAATATAATATAAAATTTATGTATTTTATAAAATGTTCATGTCTAATAGTAAATCTAATAAGTGACCTGTTGTAAGAATATTGATGAGGAGAGACACAATTAAGAGCTTTTCATCAAACCAACTTTCCAAATATAATGTTCATATATTGCATTATAATAGTATATTATAAAAGTAAATTTTATTTCCATGGAAGTAAAAGCCCACATCCTTCTCTTTTAAGCATCTTCTTTTTCTGAAATTCTACAAAGTTTAAATGAGTTACTACATAGAATTAGGAAATTATCTAACTGAAACAAATTTGATGAATTCTGGTAGAATAATTTGAAGTCTTGTGTACAAAGAGAAATGGTACATTTTTGTGATTTCACATTGAGACATGGTTGCAGAATTTATCATTGTTTTACTAGTTGTATAGACAAAGTCAAGCTCATAGTTAGAATATGACTTTGTAAAAAATATTTTAATGTATTTTACATATAAGTATTTCAGTATAAATTGCTACAATCATTTGGGCTAATACATGTGGGTAGTGATTGCTTCCAACCAACTGGGTTAGTTCAAGCAAAAATGATTATGTTGCATTATTATATTCTGTTTTAACTCTTACATAAATTAAATGAAAGATGTCATAACTGTATATTTTAACAAATTGAAAAATCTTTAAACATGATTTTGGGCTTAAACTTTGTTCTTTGAGTCATGAAGAAGTGATTATTGCCAACTGTTGAAATTTTTGATACATAAACACATTGTGTCACTAGGGCTGGCCGAGAACTCATTCTATAAACTAGGTTAGCCACAAACAAACAAGAGATCTGTCTGCTTCTATCTCCTGAGTGCTGGTATTAAAGGTATGGATCCCATGCCTAATACTAGTAAATATTGTCTTGTTTTATAGATTCTTAGATTATTAGATTTTTTGTAGTTTCACAACATGAAAAACTTCAGTATAGGAATAACACCTAATGACATAAATATATTAAGCTAAGTTTATTAGACCTCTACAAGACAAATAGATGATCAAGATGGAATATTTGCATTAGAATATAAATATAATTCTGGGTAGATTTGGTGTTTGGTGTTTGTAATTTTCGTGAACATAGAATCAAGAATTTTAAAGATATTCATATGCTGGAAAATCTTTAGATCTTATATAAGCTCGTAACCTGATATATTAGGATTTGTCGTCAGACAAACAAGGATTGGAAGGGTGTGGAAGGGGTCACAAGAGCTGAGCTATAAACTAGAAAGCAAATTCCTTGAACAGATAACTGTAGACCTAAACAAAAAGCTTGCTTATTCTAATGAATGAACATTTGATCAAGATTTATTTATTTCAGAGATTTCCTGAAGAAACCAGTAAATTAACAGTTGGATTTCTTATCTTTTTAGAATGAGATATGTGGAGAAAATGACCGAAATAGTTTGATTAAAGTGTTCTTAGTTCTCAGTCCTGAACATGCAGTTTGGTGGATTAAAGTAAAACGGCCTTCTTCTACAAAAAGCAATAACATAACTCGTAGCTCCACTAGCATTATTTTTAAGACAGAATTTATTATATCAAATTATTTAAGACAAATATTATAATCTGAAACAACAATTTTAGGAGCAGTCATACACATGCATTCATGCATGTATACACACTAACCCACAATAGGTTTTTCTGTAATACATAAGTTGGTATGGAGAAAACCTAATTTGCATTGATTGATTGTCTGTTTGAGGAAGGACATAGTGATTCCCTGGGTATACCAATTTACTTCTGTAAATAAATATATTAGGGTCCACAGAGGTGAAAATTGTGAAAAATTACTTTTAAATGTGAAATAGAATGAGTGAAAACACCCAGCTCATGAATCAAGGAATGGGAACTTCAGTCTTCATGAAAGCTGAGTGTCAATTGACTTCTCAGGATTGTATCACCTAGAGTCATTTGAGATGGAGAAGTGTGAAAACAACTACAGGTCAGATACCTACAGAGCATCACTCATTATGAAGTAAAAATAAATATTAATAAATATAAATAAATATAACTATTTCCAATGAACGCTAAAATATAATGAGTTATTCTTGTGAAAATATATTTAAATGTTCAGCATGCTATAAAATTACTGATATTTGTATAAACATTAGGGTTTTATGTTTAATTTTTTTTCCTGAAACAAAACCATCAACATGAATAGAAAACAGAGGATGATTATTTCTTTATGTTGAGTAGATCTAAATATCTCTTACAAGTAAATATTATCATAACCCAGCTTTAAGACTAGTAAATACCTACCTACTGTCAGTTACTAAAATTCAAGTATTCTTGCAATTCATGTGGTTAGATAATGAAACAGTTCTCCTCAAACAAGATACCACAATATCTGATTTATTAATTTTCTATTCATTCAGTTTATTCATTCAACTACCTACTGAGTACACGCTTTTGTTAGACATTACCTAAGCACTGAGAATGTCATGATTACACACAAGAAGTTCTTGGAATCATGACTCTAATCTATGTAGAGTTTATAATTAATTAGATGTAGATTGTGTTTGGCAATTCTAATTATGACTGATACTTAAAAACTGTTGCTCCAGCTGTTTGCATTTCAGAAATGCTACCAGAATATAAATGCTACAAACAAAATTTTATTTACTGACACAAGGGATGGGTCGATTTGTTTATGTGTTAGTAGTCAGATATTTATCTAAAAACTTATTGGATCTTGTTTTAAAAGTGCATTGAAGATAAACCTTCCGTATATAACAATTCTTTAAGTAGAGTGCTTATCGAATCTGTTGAATGCCTGAGAAAAGAGTTTGACTTCTTTCTGTGGGATCAGACAATCATTTGTTTTGAAGTGTAACAGCATCCCTCTGAATTTCCAGTTTCACAATTCACTCTCCACAAAAGTAATTCAATTAATTACCTGGCATAACTTTCAGAGGACAGAACGATATGTCCAGATCCATCTGTTTGTTTCTCTGAAAAGCCTGACTGAAACAAAGGAAAATGCTAATTCAAAAGGCTAAAATATAGCATAGAGAGGTTAATGCACACATGGAGGTTTATAAATGAATTTAGGCAGTTCAACGATGGATTATATACAATTTATGTCATAGGTTTATATTGCTAATGAGAGGAAAGTGTACTTAGGCAAGTGCTAATAAATAACCATTTGCTCTCATCCCTCTTCTTCCTCTATCTTGACTATCAGAGATGAGGGCAAGGAAAGATATTTTGATTGAGGGAGCAATTACGGGGCTAACAAGAAACCTAGTACTAGAGAAATTCCCAGGAATACACAAAAATAACCCCAGCTAAGACTCAAAGCAATAGTGGAGAGGGCACCCAAACTGGCCTTGTCTGTAGTCAGATTAATGGCTATCTTAAATGTCACCACAGTACCTTCATCCAGCAACTAATGTAAACAGAGGCAGAGACCCACAGTGAAGCAATGGGCTGAAATCCCAAAGTCCAGTTGAAGAGTGGGAGAAGTGAGAATAGGGGCAAAGAGGTTAAGACCATGATGGAAAAATCCACTGAAACAGTTTACCTGAGCTAATGGGAGCTCACCAACTCCAGCTGGACAGGGAAGGAAACAGAAGAGGACCAAACTAGTCCCTCTGAATGTGGTTGACAATTGTATGGTTGGGGTAGACTGAGGGGCCACTGGCAGGGGCACCAGGATATAGCTCAACTGTTTGTACTGGCTTTTTGGGAACCCATTTTCTTTGGATGAATACCTTGCTCAGCCTACTATATATAGTAGGGAGGACCTTGGACCTTCCCCAAAGCGATGTGACTTACCCTCTCTGAGGAGTGGATGGTGGGGGAGTGGGGGTATGTGGAAGGGAGGGAGTGGGAACTTGGATTGCTATGTAAAGTGAAAAGAGATAGTTTGCTTTCTTTTTAAAAATAAAAAAATAACTATTTGGTCATGAAAAGTAAATTGCCTTTATTAGTTCCCTATCCTCAAGCTATTTCCTCATTTATAAAACAAGTTTTTGTACTTAATCCTAGTGCCACTTAGCCCCTAAAGCTGGAAAAGGATAAATATTTTCCTAGAAATATTGAGAGTAGGAACAAGCAAATTTGTTGTTAAAAGTAAATTGTATATGGCTATAGAAGAGATTGAAGAAAAATTATAGAGATAAAACAAGCATTAGTAGAGGTTTCTTTTACCTTCCTTCCTTATTTCTTTCTTTTCCTTTTTCATGGTTGTTGTGGAATCTTTGTAATCAATGTAGACGTTAATTTTGTTCTTTTGTTTTTTAAACACCACACAGTTTTCCAATTAGAAGAACATACGCGAGATTGAAAGTCAGAATTCTATTCCCAGTTTAGATTTTAGCACATTTTGAATTTACAAGTTGTTTGCATTCTTTGAGTCTGAATTTTCACATCTTTCATGTTTCAGCCTGCTCAGGGGTAACTTTAATGATTGCTTATGTTAATTCCTTAAATATTTAAAAATATAATAGGAACACCTATTCTGCAGGCAGGTATTGTAAAACTATTCCCTTAGACATGAATACTCATTTACATTTTTATAACTGAATAGTTATTTTTATGTACATGAGACTCTCCCAAGATGGATCGTCTGTATTCCTTTCCCCACTGAAATCTTGAATAATTTACCTGGCCTATGAGGTTCTAGCTTCCTGAGTATATGCATGCAGTAAACAGCAGTTTTGTGGAGAGGTGGACTTTTCTTCCACAGTATACCAATTTATGACTTGTCCATATCTAACAAATAACCTTTCGTGGTGTGGATATTTGTTCCAATTAAACGCAAGGAGTCACCAAGGCAGATTTGCATGAAATCCTTTATTTGGTCTGTTGCAGTCCTTTCCCAGGAGTAATTAGAGACAGACTCCTAGGGAAAAGTCATGTAACACAGAATCTCATGAAGATGGGGAAATACTGAAAATACAGTAGTTTCTGAACCAACCATGATCAGTCAAGTTCCAAGCCAATCTGAAATAGGAAGGGAGAATGAGGCTAGTCAGAGCTACATGGTTTATGAATAATCCACTTCATTAATTTTACTGTCATATTAATAACGATGATTGAGTCCCCAATAACTTTCTTTTATCACCTACACAAAGCACTACAACAAGCATCAAGCATAAATACATCTTAGAGATATATGAGAAGAGCTCGTCAAAGACCAAGAGGGAATTTCACGGGGTTCTCTCGTGAATATTATTTCAACTCATGTGTAGAGAGTATACCTGGGAGTCTAGTTTATTTCACTGGGCGTTGGTATACCTATCATTACTTACACTGGTTTATAAAGTCCTCCGCAAAAGTTTTAGTTCAACCTTATGTGAACAATCCTTTTGAGCATCTTTGTAATGATCATTACAAAAATGCATAGGTATGCGAGAATTTTCTATTCTGTATTAAGCTCCTGACTTGACTAATTGTCTCACATTGGCTTCACTACAAAATGAACAACTTTCTTGTCATTGATAAGGAAAAGTAACTGTGATGCGTGTGCGTGAAAGATGCACTGATATAATAAATTAATGTGTCAGTGCTCTGCGCACTCCCAGTTCTAGCATACTTGGATGACTGGGAGCTTATGCCCCAGGTATCAGCTACTATCAGTTTCTAACACTAATTCTGTACGTTATCTTGCTATAAATTCAGAGGCAGAAATCTTTCCTAAACAGCAGACAGACTAAAAGTGTCAGAATTAATTAAAACTGATTTACACATTATGTCATGTAAAGGTCTTCTGGGAGCTTTCTTTTCCGCATCTCTCTCTATTTCATGATGTTGTCCTACAAGGCACAGGTGGGAATCACTGTTTTAGAATACTAATTATGAACTTGAATGGGACTGTGCACAGTGATTGGCAGTATAACGCATGAAAGGATTTTAGAGCTTACTTTATTTAAGGATTTCATAAGAGACTCATTCTTTATTTCAACTTTATAAGTTTTATTCAGAGGAAAATAAAGCTATTAAACAAATGTTACCAAGGATTATCAGAAATCTTGTAAAGAATTTCATATTTTAATAGTTAATTGCTCAGCTTTATAAGCTTTTAAAAGCATATGAGCATTAGCAATAAAGATAACAGGATCTTAAGTATGTTTCTATATTAATGTTCTAATTTTGCTTTTAATGACGATTTTGAATAATAGTATTGAATAATAGTATATATCTTATAATGACAAATAGCTGAAAATTTATAATTTTATACTTTTTCCTCATGTAGTTATCCATTAACAAATTCTACCAAAAAGGAAAATCCTATTGTTTTTAACTCTTACTTATTTATTTTGTCAATCACTTGATGGAACCATGAGCCTGTACTTGCCTGGCAAATATTATACAACCATCCAAATAGTGCTATTAGCTTTAATGAACACAGCAAGCATATAGACACTGCTATGTATTTTTTCATCAAAGAATTATATTAACTACTGTCCTTTCTAATCTATGGTAGCAAGGAACCATACACATTGAACGAGGTTAATATTCTATATCACAGACACAATCCAAACTCTTAAACATTCTTGTATCACAACCGTTACACTCTGTAAAAGAATAAGGGCAGTTTTTAGAGCTATCCAGCCATTGTGCTATTATTTTTTTCAGTGATCAGCTTTTATCTGTAACTTCAGGGCAAGTCAAAGATACAGGTGTAAAAATCAAACCCAAGGAAAGAAGAACCCATGGTGCCTGATACTGAAGAACCTTGAACTTAGAAAATTCACTTTCATGTTTCCAGCTCTAGTTCAGTGTTACTGACCATCAGTTCCTTACACAGACAAAGCAGGTGATGGAAATCACAGAGTTGTGAATGCCAATGAGGTTTAAAAAACCAAAGGGACAGTTCAAATCACCACACTGAAAGTTATAAATAATCAAGATTTGTTTATATTTGTGTGACTTAACATTTTTCATACTTAATAACCAGCTTAGGAGCTAGAATTTTAATAATTAAGATAAAGCTTCCTTTTTATTTTATGTGTATGAGTGTTTTACCTTCACATATTTATCTATGACATTGTACTTGTTGCAGGAAGAGGACAGAAGAGGCTACTGGATAACCTGGAACACGAGTTAAGAATGGTTGCAATTTTACATGATTACTGGGACTGAATCCTGGTCCTTTGTAAAACCAGCAACTACTCTTAACTTCCGAACCATCTCTCAAGTTCCTTCTATTTTTACACATTTCATATTTATTGAGAAAACCTTTATATTCATATATAACTCAAGAATCAATTATTATTAGATTAGTAGTCATGGAAGTTATGTTCTCATTAATTTAGGCTCTCACATGGCCAAAACCACAACCTTCCCTGTAAGTAAATGAGGATTCCTAAAGAAAATATATGAATTCTTGTAATAAACACTGGTGGTATCCCTCTTGTGTGATTTTGTCTTACTCTCATTTGCTACTTAATGTGGTTATCCACAAAATTGTGAACTTCATGATATATGTTTTCATATCATTATGAACCTTGAGTGAAATGCCTCACTATTACCTGCCATTTCCTCATTATGTAAACACCTGCCATTTTAAAATATTTGGAAAATGTTTTTGTGAAAATCTTTCATTTACAAATAAAGTAGTTTTCAGAAGTGTATAGCATCAATACTTTCAAGAAAGTCTTAAAAGAATTGTGCTCGGTTAAAAAAATAAGAATAAAAATAAATGACCCAGTAAAATTCCTGATGTGATGCTACTGTGATTTTGTTCTATTTTGAATTATTATTCAAGTTTATGCAACAATTAAAAAAATAGAATATCTGAAGGATGGAAGGGGAAATGAAGTGTATGTAGTATAGAAACATGGAATTCAAAAATAATTTCTTACAGTAAAGGTAAAAAAAATCAATTAATTGCAGACTATATAATACACATAAATAAAAGTAAACTAAAATGTCTTACTTTATACTTTTAAGGTATACTTGTATTTTTTTAAAAAAAGTTTTAAAAGGTTTACTACACATGTATTTTGATGATCAAAGCTTATCACGTTGTCTTAACTTACATGGAAGGTAAATAATGCCAAGAATCTCCAAAATATTAATTCAGTGTTTCATTTTCTACAGATGTGTGGCCACTGATAAGTTTTTCTCCAGTAAATAACAACCCCAACTTAGACATGCTCAGTCAACAGACTCTTAAGTGCAGTGGCTCACATACATATTAATGGGCATGAACGCTGACAGGTGACTTGCTGAGAAGGATTCCAGTAGATGAATGCAAAACATTCAGGATAACAAAAAACAATTCATTATTCAAATATATTAAAATGTCAAACAGTAAAGATATTAAAAATTTAGTTTCTAGCAGAGGTAACTTTATAACTTGAATCGGTGTACACAGGTTTTAATTTATGGTCATATGTTGCTCTCATTTAAGTTGTTTTCTTTTTAACCTAAACTTGCAATCTGTTACCTAATATTTTTAAAGAGTTAAAAGATTAGAAAACGTTGTCCTGCTATGAAATTTAACTACAACATAAATTAGCTAGAGAAGCAGCAATCTTCAAGCATCATCATCATAAAGTTGACTAGTTTGCAACTAACAAACTCTTTGTGATTAGAATTGCCATAAAGATGCAAAATCAATGGATACAATTTAATAAACAAGTGATTGTGTAATTAAATTAGAAAGTATAGCAGTGGGGTAAACATCTATAATGAATGTGACTAAGTGATTAAGAGTTAGAGACTAACAGATACTTAGATAATGTCAAAATTATACACTTCAGACATATGTTCTCTGGGTTCAGCTCACTTTCCATGTAATAGCTGATCCTAAGAATAAAATTAAACATGAATGTGAGTTATTTAATTACTTAATTACTGCAAACTCCTAACACGTTTATTTGATTCAGACTTATCACTTTATACTAAACATAACCTATTAGCAGAATTGTTTTATATGCTCATAGAAAGATAAACGATATGTTCTAGAATCTTATTATTGATAACAAAGTGATTTATGAACAGGAGGTGTGTGTGTGTGTGTGTGTGTGTGTGTGTGTGTGTGTGTCCTTTCCAGATCACTGTATCTACTCTCAATTCTTCTAAACCTCTGACTCTAACATGAGATTTTGGTAACTCCTGCTTTTCTGTATGCTTTCAAGTTTATTAAAACTATCTTTGTCTTCTCTTTTCCTTGATAATTTTATTTGTAGTCTGGATTTTTCTGTTTTCCAAATAATATTCTCAGGATTCTTTGCCCTATGCTCTAATAACATCCTGGTTCATGTCTGACCCCGTTCTTGCCTGGTTTCTTTCAAGGTTTCACAGCTATCAAATGAAGCACTTCCAATGGCCTTCATCTCAGCTTCCAGAAAGATTAAAATAAATATTCCTCTGGCAAATTTGGTAGTACCCTTTTTTGTGATCTGGTATACAATGTAATGACTTCATTTGTCCAATTTTCTAAAATATACCAATTGTCTACTTGTGTATTTTTACTGACTTAATTTCCTTCACAATTTGGTCTTCATTTCTTTGGTTTGATGATGGATAACTGACAGGTTATTTTGGTCATAGAGATGACTAAGTGTTTGCAGTCCTTTTTACTTCAAATAGTCAATCTGGATATTGAAATGTAAGCAGTATGTATGTAAAGACTGAATAATAATAGATCTCAAGTTTATAAAATAAAAATAGAAGATGGTGAGCAGCTGTTCCCCTTTTCATAAGAGGGATAAATGAAGAAAGGAGCATAATAATTTCAGTACAAGCAATTCAAGTGAGTTAATAGCACTTTTGAACTCTTCAGTCTTCTGAGAACAATGGAAATTGTTGTGGAAGACTTATAACCAAGTAGTAGTTTCTCCCAATTTTCATATGTAGAGGACTAAAAGAGAATTAATTTATGCAATTAAGCTTCTTAACACACAAGTCAAAAATATTTATTTTTAAAACAAACATGAAAATTTCCTTGTAGAAACTGTCCCAAATATCTATTTTCTATATAGAATGAAATTTAGATTTCCCTCCAACATCTTAAAGGCCCTATAATCTGCATGATTTTGTGCTCTTAGGCTCTCTGTAAATAACTATTCCCTTGTATGACTCTTGCTTTGAGTATGCCAAGCTTTTTATAACATATGTTTTAATTCATTTTTGTTGTGGCTGAAGTGACTCTTAGGCATATGTTTATCTTCCTCCTTTTTTATTTTTTTAATCTACAAATTACAGTCTACAAAGGGTTGCCTTTTATTATTCCTGATTTTTTTTCTGCCAGGATCTTTGGAAGACAGGGCTGAGGCAGATTTGTTCTTGCTAGTGTCCCCTTGGGGCTCAGTTGGATGGTAAGTGTTGAGGACCAAAGCCTACCTCCTGGCAACCAGAGAGAAACACACTGAGCTGGGAGTCTTGTCAAAGCTGTATCTCATTTAACTGCATTAGGAGAAAATTATAAAGGGTTGTTATGGGGGTGGGATTATTGGGATAGGGTGAGGTGGAGTAAGGAATAAAGCCTAATAATATTCTCCCACGTTAGCCGTGGCTGGGCAGAGGCAGGTTTACGTTGGGCTCTGCTGAGTCACACATATGCAGAAGTTATGGCCAAAGACAAGTCACCAAACTCAAGTTAGGCTCAGGAAGTTACACTGGGCCTCATGAGTCCCCACTTCTCCCCCTTTTGTTTTCATTAGAATGATGGAAGACATGACCCCTGTCTTGGGTTCTCTCACACATGGAGATCTTACCTGTTATTGAGTACCATGTATCTTAATTGTGAAGAACCCACTCCATGACTTGTCTTAGGTGGTCTCAGCTTGTCTGAGATCTTACCAATCACTGGTCAAGTGGAAGAAGGAGGACAAGCACTCATAGTTGGATAACCAGTCATATGAGGGGTCAGACTCCTGAATGGCCAGCCTACGATAGTGTACCTTAACCTGATATAATTTAATTGCCTCCAATCTTTAGCGAATAAATTGTGTGATTTATTGAACAAACAAGTCCCAATGGTCAGGAGGAGAATAAGGAGAAGAAAGGATCCGAGTAGGGGAAGGAAGTAGGGTAAGAATCCCTGAAGGTTCGTCCACAAGAGATTACCTTGAAGGCCTCGCTGTCTCCTCTCTAGGTCTTCCTGGAGTTTTTTGATCTTATCTTGGACAACAATCCCCGACCTGTTGGCAGAAGCACAGTACTTTTCCTGTAAGAACATGCATGCAGATACCTCCTTTTTATTTATTTATTTATTTTTTATTTTATTATTATTTTTTTTTTGCTGTTAGTAAATCTAACCTTCTTCTGTTTGGGAGGATCAATTCCGCTAGGGAGTCTAACTGGAGTTGTAAGACAAGAATGGTGCTGGAGATGGCCTTTGCATCATCAATTAGCTAGAGGGACAGCTCTCTGAAAAGATGTGAGGACAGGCCTATCCACATAACCCCTGTGGTCATGCCTGCAGTTATCCCCAGTCTAGCGAGAAGGGGTATCATTTGTACGACGTTTTAGATCTCACTCCTAAAGTCAAAGGAGGGCCCAGGGACTGCCTCATCCCCAGGAATGATATCCTCATCAGGGATTAATATGGCAGAGGCACAAAGGCCTGTCCAATTAGCAGGGAGATTATCATAGGCCGTTATGCCCCTCAAACAAGGACATTGTGGAGTGTTAGATACGGTCATGTTTAGGTCACAGAAAGAGGAAGGGATATAACCCACATCTGTGCCAGAGTTATTAAAGGAGGGTGGAGTCCAGATACAAGAGTTAGAAGCAGGTATGGGAAGAAGCTGAACAGAGATGGGAAATGTGACTGAGCAATTTTTTTTAAGACAACAAATGTGGTACGAGTGACCAAAGCCAATGACCAAGGGGGTCCTGATTGAAGGCAAAATCAACAGTTCTCCATAAAGGAGGAGGTTGTCTGATTAAGCACAGAAAAAAACCTTTTGGAGAAGAGATTCCTGTAGGGGTCAAGCAAAAGATCACCCCGATTCTCAGGTTGGGCAATAGGGTGGTAATTAAGCCTTGGATATTGGACCAAGACAAGTTTTTCTATCCTATGTTTGACTGTTCTTCTCTAACCTTATCCTGAACCTTCCCCTCCAGCCTGTGGCCATTGGATTAACCGACAGGGGGGTAACTTCCCAACAAATTGTCTGCCCTGGGCCTTCATGGCAGGGGTTGGGGAGATATCCCGAGTCACCCATTACATTTTTGCTCTGACCTGCAGAAAGTACCTGATTTATAACTCCAATCCAGCAGGTCCCTTTTGTGAAGTTATGGGTGCACACTTGTGCAATCGTATGGCAGGTTGAGTGGATAGTCTGATAAAAGGTGATGCAAGGGCGTGGCCCTGGCTTGCCATCCACTGGGGGTAATATTTTTGGTTTTGTTATACATACCCATTTATTGGATGAGGAGACCAGGGATACAGAGGTATCAATTAGAAGCACAATCTGTTGGATGACTCATCGGGTTATGGGCGAAATCAAATATGCCTCCTACCCCTGGCAATCACAGGGCTATCCAATCTAATTGGCCATGATGGCTCTGGCATCCTCTGGGTTTCCAAATCCGCCAGGTTGGGCAACTCTGATCAACTTTAGGACAAGCGCCAACATCTGCATCTTCAATTGTTTCTGCGGGTGAAGCAGGAAGACAATCCTCAGGGGTAGGACACTTCCTGGAACCATAATCACCATCATACCCTTGTTGGGGTATGTATGTAAGATCTGGGTTTCAGTGGGACCCTCCTCTAATTTTTTTTTCCAATGGCTAAACCCAGTGCCCTAACCTGGTCCTGATATGGGCAGGGGAGGTGATAGCTGCCTAATGAAGGCCTATGGCATACCGATCAGTCATACCCACGAGCATCCCCTAAGTGATGGGAATAGCAGGGTTAGCTGCCTGATTGCACTCAGCTTGGACCTGGTACTCTTCTCTAAAGAAGGCATCCCACTTGAGAAACAGGTCTTGTAATCACAGCCCTGGCCAAGTCTTTCCAGTCCTTGGTGGTACAAGATTAATGGGCTAGCCCCTGGAAGATTGTCTCATCCCAGGGTGAATTTGGCCCATCTTCAGACACACACTTTTTCAGATCCTTTAGATCCTGAGCTTCCCAAGGGTACCAAGAATCAGGCCAGTTACCACCTAGATTAACAGGAAATAGGCTTGCTTCTTCTCCTTCTGTGGCTCCTGAAGCAGCTCCTTTCCTTCCTAAAGCTCCCTCCATGCTCTGAAACCAGGGAGCAGAGGGGACTTCCCTATCGGGCTGGTCCTTCCTGCAGTAAGGCAGCAGGGAAGAGGGTGCTCAAAAGGGGTTTGTAGCGGGATCTGGAGGCAAGGGACTCCTTAAGGGTCAAGAAGTGCTGCCAAAGGGGTCTAGGGAAGGGTATAGAGAATGAGACCACCCTAACTGCCCCAGACCTGGGTCCTCAAGTGGCAACTCTTCTTTCTGTGTTGTGTCCTTCTCTGAAGGACCCTTTTCATCTGGTTTGTTCTGATTTGCTGATTTGGATCCCCAACCCCCCAGTATCTTTTGCTCCCTGCAGGTGAGCAGGGTTTTCCCCTTTAAATACATCGTTAAGGCTGAAACAATGGGAATAGCCCCTAAAGGAGGGATTTCTCCTTTTTCTATGTTTGCTCTATGAGTGTTTCTAACCGATCCCATGTGTCCCAGTCAAACAAACTACCATCCAGCAGTCAGGGGACAAGCTTAAGGAGATACATCCAGGTCTGTAAAGCTTGTCCCTCAGATATGCTGAGGGGTGCTTTTAAGAAGAATTCACAAGGACTTCATAGCAGAAATTCTTTATCAAAGGACGGCTGCATACTTTATGAGGGTACACTCATCTGCAGGCCAATTGGCCGGTCAGCATTCTTCCATTCCTCACACCAGTCTGCTGGGATCTCTGGCAGATAGGACTGAGGCAGAGCTGGTACTGCCAGTCTCCCCTTGGGGCTGAGCTGGATGGTGAGCGTTGAAGATCCAAACCTCCCTCCTGGCCACCAGAGAGAAACACACTACACTGAGTTGGGAGTCTTGTCAAAACAGGATCTCATTTAATTGTTTTAGGCAGGAACTTATACAGGGTTGTGATAGGGGGTGGGATAGGATGAGGTGGAGTAAGGAATAAGGAGTAAGGAATAAGGAATATTATTACCACATTAGAGGTGGCTGGGCAGAGGCAGGTTTAGGTCAGGCTGTGCTGAGTCACTTATGTGCGGAAGTCATGGCCAAAGACAAGTCCTCAAACTGCTGCACATGAATTACTAATATTTTCATTACCATTTGATGGTACCATTTGAGGCCTCATACTCACTGTCATCTCTCTGTCAGCCACTTAGGCTGTGACCTGGTGGAGCTTCTAGTCACTGCAGAGCAATATGTAGTTTTAAATTACGACTGTACAAGTTTACTTATCAGTAAGACTCAGAAGTCAAAGGCTGGGTGATAACCTGTTCTCTCAGAGAGGTTGAGTAGCAGCTAGTTGACTTTGCCTTTTGCACAGAGACACTGCAATAGAGTATCTTTTCCCTTGTCCCAGAACCAAGAAGTAGGCTAATCTCTGATCCCCACCCTTTCCTTCCTGTAGTTCTTCTCCATCCAAATCATTGGCTTCTCTATGGCCAGTTCTGGTCAGCCAGTAGCTGGCTCCACACACCTGGGTCAATGTAATCTTTATTGACCGTCTGGAGTTTCACATTGTGGTCAAAATATACAACATACTCCCCTGTCTTCTCTCTGACAATAACCCTCCAGAAGCCACATTCATTCGGGTGTTCTGCTTATTGCTCTAATTGTCTGTCTTCTGCAAATATCTGTGAGCTTCAAGACACAATACATCTTGCATGGTTTCCTCATCACTGCATTAACAGACCTAATGCAGTAGCAGAGAAAGTCTTATAAGCATCAGTCTCATAGAGAACACTAACAGATTCAAAAGAAATAAAGGCAGTAGGAACTGGCCTCATAATTCATAAAAGTCACTGTTTACATAGCTTTCACACTTTCTGGTTTCTATGAACATTTAATTATTGGAGTCATTCTACTTTTAATTAATATAATACATGGTACATTAAGAGTTTTATTTTTCTTGTAGTTTTTTATATTAATTAATATTAAAAGAAAATATGTGCTTGAGTGCAAACATTTCCTCTATTGGTATTACCGATGGAGAAAAGTTTATAAATCTATGCCTGAAACAATATTGATTGCACCTGCTCTGAAGCAGAAACAAAATAAATAGGACCTGTTATAGTAATATAATACATTTAATTTTTAATATCTGTATACAATCAGTAACCTTTTGCTGAATATTTCTACACTGAAATTATAGTAATTACCTTAAACTGTCCACCGGGAGTTCACTTTGTTTTTCCTCATGATTCGATACACCTCAAAAAATTAAATGGAATTTGGCAACTGTTAACAATATGGTATATACATATGTATTAACTTATACTTTATTGATCCACAAATAATACTCAAAAGTAGTACAATATTGTTATTCTTGTTCAGAATAAGATATGATTGAAATGCTGTTGCAAAATGACTTGAAAACATTTAATGAGTTATGCTAGCTAACTGGCAATATGTTCAAATAACCTCAAATATGTGAGTAAATACAAACACTGATTTAAAAACAGATATACATGAATGAATAAAACTTTCTGCACCTTCAAACATATACATAAAACAATGTTCAATATAATAATGATTATCCAATTTCAGACTAATGAGACCAACTTGAGGCTAAAAAACAATTTCCACACAACTTCTAAAAACTAATGTAAATTAACTTTATATGTAAAATATAATTGCATCTATAAACTATCCTTAGCAATGTGTGATAATGACTAATATGACATAGTTTTACAGAGGATTAAATTCAAAAGAAGACACAGTCATCAACTTTGAGGAATTACATGCTAGTTACCATATAATAAATTTGTAGCTATATCACACAGAGATTCTCAAGAGGATACTATTAATTATAAAAACCTGTCTTAAAAATTAGGTTTCCATAATCTTTCTATTTTTTTTTAACTCTGGCCCGTCTCCTCTATCCTGACAACTTAAACATTTGGTTTATTCCTTTTACATTTTTCCATTTCCAGTAAATTTTTGTCAGGTTCCCCAAAACATAATTAATTGTTGCCCATTGTGTTCTTATTTATTTTCTTGTTTTTCTTTAAGTTCAGATGCACCTAATATTAAAATGTTAATCATCACGTCTGATTATTATCTGTCTCAAGAGATAACAGATAAGTTGACTTAAAAATTTACTTTTCACCTAAAGACCTAAAGATCCACTGACCCAGATGCTAAATTATTTTTTTCAATATCTTTTATTATTTTGCTGAAAACTTAACTCATCGCTACTTTTATTTCTTAATTAACATTGAATTCTAATTTTTCAAATTACCTGCATCATGTAATAAAAGCCCGAACAAACACTTCAGTCATGTGTCTCTGATTCCACTTCCCAGTCCAGACTTTTGGACAGTGATTTGGTCTATAACAGCTTACTATTCTAGAATATTTAATTTCTGAATTCTGATCGTGTGCAACCTTTGATTAATTTAGCTGTCATTTCTTCAACCTGGACAAAGACCAGAACTTTCTAGCTGAATCTCCTGTCCTTTGTTTTTCTCTGTTTATTACACTTAGACTCATGATACAGAAAGTAGATCAAGTTACACTTGTGGATTAAGTTATAGACCCTTTTACTTTCCCTTAAATAGAGAGCCCAGTTGTGTTAAAAAGGCGGCCAAAGCCCTTTGTCCTTGTAGCAGTGTTTTCCTGAAGTGATATCACCAGTGCCTCTCCATGCCAGGTCCTGAATAAATCTTCCTAGGACAAAAGAAATCCAAGACTCTTCTGTTTTCTTCCATGAAATCAAATAATATCATCTCTTGCTACTGCAATTTCACAATTTTAATGAAGCATTAAAATTCTAAATAACCCAATTAAAAAATGGGGAACTGAACTAAACAGTGAATTCTCAACAGAAGAAATTCAAATGGTCAAAAGACACTTAAGGACATGTTCAACTTCCTTAGCTATCAGGGAAATTAAAATCAAAACAACTTTGAGATACCATATTACACCTGTCAGAATGGCTAAAGTCAAAAAACACTAATGATATCTCATGCTGGAGATGATTTAGAGTAAGGGGAACACTTATCCATTGCTGGTGGGAATGCAAACTTGTGCAACCACTTTGTAAATCAGTGTGGCGGTTTCTCAGAAAATTAAGAGTCAACCTACTTCAGGATCCAGCAATACCCCTCTTGGGAATATACCCAAAAGATGCTCAATCATACTATGAAAGCAATTGTTCAACTATGTTCATAGCAGCATTGTTTGTAATAGCAAGAACCTGGAAACAACCTAAATGTCTCTCAATGGAAAAATGGATAAAGAAAGTGTGGCACATCTGTGCATGAGAGTACTACTTTGCAGTAAAAAACAAATGACATCTTGAATTTTGCATGAAAATGGATGGAATTATAAAACACTATTCTGAGAGAGATATCCCAGAACTAAAAATATGAATATGGTATGTACTCACTCATTAGTGGATTCTAGCCATAAACAAAGAACATTGAGCCTATAGTCCATGATCCTAGAGAAGCCAAGGATTAAGGTGAATCCAAAGAAAAACATATATAAATCCACCTGGAAATTGGAAGGAGACAATATTGCCTGACAAAGTTTGGGAGCATGGGGGTAGGGGGTAGAAGGAAGGGAAGGAGAAGGGGAGGGGAGGAAAGAAAAGGAGGGTTTGGAAGAGCTTGAGGGAATGGGATAGTTGAGATGGAGGAAGGACAGATATGAAAGCAAGAAAAGAGATGTCTTGATTGAGGTATCCATTTGGGGGTTGGCAAGAAACCTGGCTCTAGAAAAATTCCCAGTAGTCCACAAGGATGACCCCAGATAAGACCCTAAGCAATAGAGGAGAGGGTGACTGAACTGGCCTTGCCCTGTAGTCAGACTGATGAATATCTTAAATATCACCATAGAGCCTTCATCCAACAACAGATGGAAAGAGAGACAGAGACCCACATCAGAGCACTGGACTGAGCTCCTAATGTCCAGTTGAAGAGCAGAAGGAGGGACAGTATGGGCAAGGAGGTAATGACCATGAGGGGTTCACCCACTGAGACATTGTGCCTAAGCTAATGGGAGCTCACTAACTCCAAATGGAGTCTTTAATAATGTGATTTGTTTCAGTATGAGCTATGATCTAAAAGCATAAGCCAAATAAACCCCTTCCTGACCAATCTGCTTTTGATCCTGCTGTTTTATCACAGATTTAGAATTCTAGCTATGATAGAAATTGGTAGCAGGTGCGGAGCATTAACGTCACAGACCTAGACAGTATCTTGGAAAAAAAAATGGGAAAGATTTTGGAAATGAGTGTATGGGGATAGAAAAGCCACTGAAGTCCTGGCTTATGCTATTTCAGAGGGAACTTTGAGAGTCTCTTAAAGACTCTAGCAGAGCTGTTCAATAGTTTGAATTAAGAATCTTTTACTCTAGTCAATGGACTGAAGAATTGCCTATGATAAAATAGATACCAACATCAATGAGGCCAAATCTGTGACGTATTGTCTAGGGTCAGCTTACAGAAGCTTAGTCCAGAGGTGGGCAAAGCTACACTTTGTGCTAGGAGTCAGGCCTTATAAGGTATATGTATTTTCCAGGTGGTACCAGTTTTCTAACCATAATAGGGATCACAGAGAGCAAAAGAGGTATATCTGTATGAAAGGTCAAAATGTGCCATTGTTAAAAACATAACAAGTTGTTGAGAAAATCCTTGGATTGGAGAGGTAATGGGATAAAAAAAACTGGAGTCTTGGAACAGTGTGGCAGGGTTAGAATAGCTGAGTAAAGCCCATACATTGCTACTGAAGAAGGTACAGCCCAGTTTTGGATGGACACCAGCATTTTGGAGAAGACTGTACCATGCAGCAGGCTATAAGGCCAGCAGTAGGTGTGGAGTAGATCTAGCATCAGTCAAGGAGACAAGTTATGAGTGCTTTGGATAGCAGAATCAGAGAAATGAATTGTTTCTAAACACTTTGTAGACCTTAACAGTGTGAGTGGATCCCAGGAGTCTGACACTGAGAGGGACTTTAGTTATGAGACTTTGAATATTTTGTAGAAGTATTGCCATCTTAGAGAGATTTTGGAGTTTGAGACCTTGGTGATTTTAAAGAAAATGGATAGTTTAGAGAGTGATTGAAGTTTGAAAGAGATTTTGGATGTTTTAAAGTGGATATTTTAAAATGGAATTTTAAAGTTTGGGAACTTTTAAATACTGTCTATTATACATTTTTGTATAATAATTAATACTGTGATTTTGATATCAATATGGCATATTTAGGTCAAGGACAGGATACCATTTAAAATTAATGTATTTAGAGGTCAATATGGCAAGAGGTCAAATGTTGTGGTGAGAATTTTAATAACTTAATAAAAGGTAAAGTCTTTTGAGTGGAGGTATATATTAGTTTTCTATTGCTGTGGTAAGACACCATGACCAAGGCAACTTTTAAAAATGAAAGATCTAACTGAGCTTTTGGTTTCAGATGGTGATGGAGTGAAGGCATTGTAGCAGGAAATGGTGAAAGCACACATTTCAAACTACAAATAGAAAAGAGAGTAAAATGGGACTTACATGAATCTTTGGAATCCCAAAGGCTACTTCCCTTGGTATACATTCGATAACAACGTCATAACATTTTTTATCCTTTCCAAACAGCTCCACCAACTGGGTATCAGATATTCAAACATGTGAGCCTATGGGTACCATTCTCACTCAAACTACTCACATTTCATTCTCTCAACTATAGACTATAGGCTCATGATCATATCATTTTTGTAAATACATTCATTTAGCCTAACTTCCAAAGCTCCCATGGTCTTTCAGTCTCAATAGTATTAACAAATAAAAAGTTACATATATCTTCTGAAATTGAAGGTAATTATTCAACTTAAGTCCCCTCTAAAATCAAAAGGAAAGTTATGTATTTATAATATGCCTTGGCACAGAATATATATTTCTATTCCAAAAGGGAAGATATTTTATTACTTTTTTGATATTCTGTGTACCCATAGCAATATCTAGAGCTTCCAAATCACACAGGTGTGGCTCACTAAACTGAGAAGGGTGAAGCATGTGGGACTGGGATTTAGGATGTCATAGGAGGCCTACGTTTAGGCAGTCACATCAGACTGGACAACAGGACAGAAATGCAACTGAGTCTAGTCTTTGATCTTGGGTTTTCACACGCAGGTTAAGGTCAAAGATTCAGCAGAATAGGCTTTCTTCTTTTCCTCAATTTCCTCAATGTTTTGGGGAAGATAAAGTTCAAGATGTATATAGTAGTTATTTGGTATTGCGTTTATTTTATTGACAGAGTAACTACAATTTGATTTGACTTAAATTCATTTATCTCAGAAAAATGAAATTAGAGTATTCCTTTGTATTTTTAATATTCTAGTCCTGCTTTTTACAAATTAGAAGTAAATATCTATAAGACTCATATTTAGTAAATAAAGAGAACTTTCAAAACAACCAATATTTCAATTTTGTGATTTGATAATTAATGGAAATAGAACATTCTTTCCAATCATGGCAAAGCATTCACTAATCAAGACACTAGGTTATTGCCTATCTTTGAGACCATAGGTACTTTTTGGATTCATTTTCTGCCTGATCTTGAGACATGAGTCTCATTTCCTGAAAATGCTGGTGCTCATGTGCTGTGCTTTATAGACCCCATTGTTTCTGAGAGGTTTTCAATTTGTGCTGGTAAATTAAAACACACCTAGCAGTGCCTCAGTTGTCTGCTCTGATTTCATTCACCAAACCCAAAGCTGGAGAGTCAGCTACTCTTTGCCTTTGAGTAGAAGGGCTGTTTCTGGAACTTAAATGAACAAGAAGTCCTGCTTTCCCAAATCAACTTGCTTCTATCCTGTCTCTCCATGTGTGTCAAAGACAGGACTGCTGGCCCAAGTATGAAAAGGTTAAACTGTCAAAAATCATTAGCAACCAAACTTAAGTGAAAAAAACTCACCTTACATCCTTACATGAGCCTTCAGGTAAATTAATTTTCTTCATTTCCTCATCCATAGTGTACCGTACATTCAATAAACAAGGTTAGGAAGAGTCATTTGAACAACATTTCCTACAGAGATTTCACCATATCCAGTCAACTTATGCATGTTCTTCTAAGATTTCACTGAAATTTCATTTATGAGGATATGATACATGAAATTGAGTCTTTGGTGCATTCTGTAGAAAAGAGAGGCTTCAGATCTTAACAATATACCTTTCTTCCTTTGAATAGTGGACTATAGTCTTTCCTTGACCATACTGATCCTTGCTCATGTGGTATTCTGTACTGAGCATGTCAAAGTTTCCAGATTTTCTGATAATCTTTTCTTTTTTGTCTAGTTTGTTTTCTTTCATCACATAACCTTATAGATGCTTTATTTCTTTATGGGGATCTTCATTTCAATTCCTGCCAGTGCTGACGATATTTGGCATGCACTTTGCTGCATCCAATCTCCCACTTATGTATCGAGAAGCCCATCATCATCCTTTACACACCATAATTTCCACTACTGAAGACTGTGAGTACGACCTTCTGTATTTCAGTGAAACCACCACAATACTGGAGTAGCTTCCTGAGCAATACAGAAAGCAGTACTTAGCATCAGCATATCTGTCTCCTATTTATATCTTGCTGCTTGCTTTTGTACATGTTTTACTCAAAGATATGTTCAAACAGGTCATTGTGTTTAAAACTCTCTGTTTGGGTTATTTTCTAGTATTTTAACAATGAGCTTTTATGAACTCTGCATTTAATGATAATCTTACATTTATGGTTGTTATGAGAATAATACCAGTGTGCTCTTATTTTCTTATAGGAAAAAATGATGTTTCTTAAAGAACCAAAGCATGAGGAGTTGAAATGAATATTCTTAGTCTGTTCCCATAGTTACCTATCTACTTAAACTATATGTTTTTAAAGAGGAGGCCTAAATAAGTAACAAACATTTGTATTTATACTTCATTGTTCAAATGACTCATGAATTGGTTGTATTCTAATTGAAAACTTGAGCCAAAATATCCCAAAATTTAACATTATTAAAAAATGTTTGTTAAGGGAGTGAGTGAGCAGTAGTAAAAATGGCAATCTTAAAGAAAACAATCTATAGATTCAATGCAATTCCCAGCAAAATCTCAGCAAAATTATTTATTCAAAGACCTCAAAAAAAGTGGTACTCAACTTCATTTGGAAAAGCAAAAAACCCAGGATAGCCAAAATAATGCTAGGCAATTAAAGAACTTCTGGAGGCATCACAATCCCTGACTTCAAACTCTACTAC
>LOEQ01000585.1:208065-223590 GCA_001685075.1 Bramus lutescens | reverse complement strand
TTCTTTCTTTCTTTCTTTCTTTCTTTCTTTCTTTCTTTCTTTCTTCCTATCTTCTTTCTTTCTTTTTTAGTTTGGGAATTTTAACTTAAGCCTGTATAAATTTTTAACACACTGTAAACTATTTAAAGGTTTTCTTCCTCTTTGAATCTCTCTTTATTGAATATCTCTCTTTTTCTGACCACATGGGTCTTTAATTTGCTGAGGAATATGGAGAAGATTAAAGCCGTGGCTTTGACGACTAGATCCAGCCCATTCCTTAGCTTTATGCCTAGCCAGGAAGCAAGGTGCAACAGTGTGTCCATAAACAACACTGAAAGCTCCTATGGCGGTTCCTCCTGTTTTAAAGCTTCTAGAGCAAGTCATTTTATCTGATGAGCCTCTCGCTGAAGTTCTCGTCTTTCATGAAAGTATTAAACTTAACCTCTATAAGCCTATCCTAGATTTTTCTGACTCATACTAGCTGTTAGAAATAAATTTCCAGGATCAAGAAATCTAATAATTTAAATGTTAGTAACATATTAAAATTGCTGAGATAATTGAAAATTCAAATAAACTCTTATGCTGTATATTGTTAACTAGTACAATATAAGATCGAGGATTGAACTATGATATAGTTCTTCCAGTATAAATTTTTAAAAAATTCCTCATAACTTTTGATAAACATTTATTCATATGTGAAATGACATTAATTAAGAAAGAAACTTCTCAAATACTGAAGGAGGAAATTCCTCTGAAGTTGGCTGAGAAAGATACCGGAAAATATGAGTATAGCAAAATGTCACTAAGAGTCCTTCCTTTATTTGAGCAAGATTATTTAGGTCTATTCTAGGTTCATTGGCGTTTTAGTCTCAGGTTCTTGGTCCCACAAGCAGCATGTGGTATAAGTTCCATCGAATGGAATAGATTATAAGTCAAATCAGATACACATAGTCCGATAATATGAAGTGAACGATAGCCTTGAAACACTTAGCCCTAAATAGGAGGACTCCATCAAATCCCTTCCCTGAGTGTTTGGAACCCTGAGAAACAGGAGGCAGAAAGACTGAAAGAACCAGAGGCGATGAGTACAGCAAGGAAACGAGGCCTTATAAATACAACATGACCAACACACATGTGAACTTAAGGAGGCTGAGGCACCATTCACAGGGCCTGCATGGGTCTGTGAAGACTTTTGTGTTGTTTTGTTTTTTAACTCTTTAGGGGGGCAAGTCACCCAGATCCCAAATAAATACATGGGTAATTATTCTTACTTATGAATGGATAGCCTTAACTTGGCTTATTTCTAGCCAGTTATTCTAAAGTAAATGATATAGTTTCTCTTTAACTACTTTTTGCTTCTGGGCATTTTATCTTTCTTTATTTTATATGTCTTTCCTTCTTAATCCATGACTGGTTTTGTGGCTAGGCAGCAGGCTCCTCTCTTCATGTCCTCCTCTCCTTTAATAACTCCTCCTTCTTCTCTTTTTTATTTGAGCCCATATTTCTTCAACACATGTTTGCAATATTAAACAAACATTCCCCATCATAAATGAATATAACACATCTTAGGCTAATAGTCCACAACAGGTTTGAACCAGATGGTGTCCTAGAGCTGGAAAGAGATAAGGACACATGCCTCAGTTTCTAACCCGGAATCTATCTCTAATTTATAACCACTTCCAAACAAAAAATTCTTTCCTCTCTGTCTTACTGGGGAAACAAACTACTCTTAAGGTGGGCAACATGGCCAGCTGCAGTTTTCCAACAGTAAACAAACTCAAAAGGATCTTTAGCAGTTCCATGTCTCATAATGTTGTGTCATAAATTTTCTTTTTCTTTTTTTAAAATCTTCTGATTCTGTTTTCTTATTCATTTTATTTTCTTTTTTACCTACCAAGATCTTTGTATATATAATATGGCTTCCTGTTTGTTTTTTATGACATTACTGACATTGTGAAGGAGACCTCTTCATCTATATATGTTTCCTAGACATTTTCCTGAACTATTCTTCTTATATTTGTTTGTTTCATCCTATTTTAATTTGTTTTATCTTTTCTCATTTAGTTGTTATCCCTTAGAAACCTGTTTTTTTTTTCTAGAGGCAGAAAGGGGACAGCTCTAGATGAGGAGATTGTGGGGAATATAAGAGAGTAATGAGAGGTGAAGGAGAAGAGGAAATTGTGATCAGGATATATTTTATGGGGAAAAAGATCTACTTTCAATAAAAGAAAAAAAGTGTTAAAAATGAACATTTAAATACCATTCCATGCTCAATTATATATACGACAACTGCTTTTCAAAGAATAATAAGTTTCTTGTGTCTTAGCTCTGTGAATCCAATTGAAGAGGGAGAGGAGGGAATATATGAGCAAGGGAAGTCAAGATCATGATGGAGAAATCTACAGAGAGCTGAACCAAGCTTGTGGAAACTTGTGAACTATAGACCAACTTATGTGTATTCTCTTTGGAACTGAGCAAGGCCCTCCATATATGGGAGGCAGTGGTGTAACTTGGACTATCCTAGGGGCCTCTGATAGTATGACCATATTCTATCCCTAGTGCATGAGCTAACTTATTGGAGCCCATTTTCCATGGTGGGATGCCATGTTCAGTCTTAGTGCAGGAGGAAGGGGGGGCTTGGCACTTCCCCAACTCAATGTGTAAGACTTTGTTGACTCCCCATGGAAGCCCTTACCTGTTGGGAGGAGTATATAGGGGTGAGATGGGGGCAGGCAATGGGAGGGGGCGGAGGGGAAAGAACTGTGGGTGGAACGTAAAAAGAAAGTAAAAAGTAGTAAATAGTATTTTCAATAATGGATGCTTTAAGGGTATTGGTATTTAATCCACTTACTTTTACAAGCTAGTATATTTAGCCATTCCAAGTTCCTTGTGTGCTCTAAGGAGATAAGCTTTCTCTGTCTCTGTCTCTCTCCATTTCCATCTCTGTCTCTCTCTCCCTCTGTCTATCTGTCTCTCTCTCTCTCTCTCTCTCTCTCTCTCTGTGTGTGTGTGTGTGTGTGATTTTGAAGAGAATTTCCTTTAATAAAGATAGTGCAGTTGAGGGAAATAATTAAATGTGTATAAAGATCAATATATTTGACAGCTGACAGCAAGACTTAGAAGAAAGGAGCCTTTCCAATACTTAATAAAATATTTTATAGTTTTCAATTTGTAATGACAGGTAAAAACAATGTGTAGGTTTTGTGGGCCTGTTGCTGCTGCCTATTATGTGGTTCCTTTTTTTCCTGGGGGGCAGCAGAAGAGAAGATTTGGAGGCAACTACACAGACTCTGAGAGATTCCAATGCAGAAGCTCTCTATTATAAAAAGGCCTGGGCTTTTTATAGGGTTAGGGAAATTTAGCTGCCACAGGATCATTTCTGGTTGGTCCTTTTAAAACTGGTGGTCACTGCTGGTGTGCTGATTGGCTAGGAGCTTGTCATTAGTTACCATGCTTTTTGTCCCTTGACGGGTAGTCTTGGCCTATTTTGTTTTCTCTTTGTGAGTTTGCATGCACTTGCTTGTGCTTACACTATTGTCCTGCCTTATCAATGGATATGGGAAAGTTTTAGAAATAAGAGAGAAAGAAGCATCATTGGTAATATGTTCTCAGAAATATTATATTATAAACATTAGGGTGATAAGAAAATGCACTGCAAATATATGGTCACAAATTGAATAATTTCTATATATTATGTAACTGTTTGAAGATAAATGTTAGACAGACTTGCCAAATAGATAATAGACATCAGAGATAGCCTATTATAAAAAGTAAATATACATTTTAACACTTAAATGAAATTGCTTCATAATATTTCAATAATGAATTCTACAAAATGTTTAGAGGATATTTAATATGTCTTCAATAATCCTTTTCTTTTAGAAAAACAAGACAATGAAAATTTTCTGAATTATTTCCATGAGGTCAGTATTAGTTTAATAAACAGAAAATAAGATTTTCCATTGTGCTGCCATAAAATATAATGATTTTTAGTAACAGTAACATGTGATGTATATTTCAAAATTCCCAAAATATCTTCAAAGTTATTACCAATCTTCTCTCCTTCTTCCATGTATAATCATGATGCTGACATGGAGTCAATGCCACATCCTAAAGTGAGGAGCGAGCAGATTTTTCCCATTTCTTTTTATTCATAATTGATTCATTTCTCATCTAATACTTGTCAACCACGGTTTGCATGTCCCTCCACTCCTCTTAGGTTCTGACACCTCCCTTTTCTTCCAGGTGTATCCCCACTCCATTTCCTCTTCAGATAAAAACTGCTTTCCAAGAGACCACAGCCAAAGGCAGAGTGATAAAAAGGAATCAGTAGAGTTTGAAAAAACAAAAAATATTTTTCAGTAACTATGAATAGTCAACCTTACACAAATATTACCCAGACCACCTTACTAGAGTTGGAGTTTCTAAAACCTTAATTATATTATAAAATACAAAATATATAAACAAATAATCTCTATTTAATTTTCTGTTATTCTTCTCAGTATTTACAAATTTATAGCTTTTATTATAACATTGATACAATTTCTTTAATATTTTAACTTTTTATTAAATTAAAGTAGCATCATTTTCCCAGTTCTTTCCTATCTCAAAAAATTCAGACATATTTTGCCTCCCTGATCACTTTCAAATGTATATCCTCTTTTTTGTTTTATTAAACACACATATACCCCTAAACCCAAAATATGAAATGATTAGAAATCGACTGACATTCAGTGAGTGTTCTCTGTACTAAATGACACAAGTTATGTCTGTAATCTAATTTTAAATAGTTTGGATAGCATAGAGTAAATAGTGATTATATTAGGTATTTAGGTTGATTCCTATTTCCAAACACTTTCGTAGCAATGTCAATATTTTAACATAGAAGGGGAAAATCTCATGAGCCCTCAAGCCTCAACAAAGATCCTCAACAAAGATCTCAACTAAGGGAAGTTGAGATTGGCAAAAATAGCCTCCCAAAGGAAAGATCACATCATTCAATATTCTAATGCCAAATGGTCAGCCTTGAAGACATGTGTATAGAAGTAGCATTGTATGGATCCAGCAGGTTGTATGTATGTATTTAGGAAGATGTGTAACATGAGGGCCAGCTTGTTGGAGTTTCTGTCCCGCCCAATACCCCACAGCCGGCAAGCCCCAAAGAAAATCACACAGAGATCTCCATAAGTTATAAAACTGATTGGCCCATTAGCTCAGTCTTCTTATTGGCTCTTATAGCTTATATTAACCCATTACTCTTATCTATGCTAGCCACAAGGCTCAGTACCTTTCTCAGTGGGGCATATCACATGTTGCCTCTTCGCACCAGACCCGACCTGACCCTCCTTACCCGAAGGACCTTTCCAGCATTCGCCTGCTCTCATTGCCCTTACTCTACATCCTGTCTGGTTGACCCGCCTATAAAGATGTCTGTATAAAGCATAAATCATGCCATTTTATATTCACCTACAACCTGCAAATGGACTTAGAAGAAGAGTACTAGTTAAAAAAGCTTAACTATGTTAATATATTCCTATACTTCCCATGTAGATTAGAAAAATACAAGAACTCCTGAGTGAATTGGTAGCATGGGGACAAAGGGCAAGGGTTGAAGAGGAGGGGATAAGTAGGGAGAGGAGCAGAGAACTCAATAAAATCAATAAAAAAGTTAAATAAGAAAAAATGTATTCCTATAATGCCATATATACAGCAGGATTTTAGTCAAGAAAAAAGAGGTTAATTCACTCATACACTATATAAAGACCAAAGTTTCATGAAGTTTTCTGGAATATACAAGACTTCAGCATATTCATAATCTTCAGGGTAAAAAACATTATGTTATCACATTTTTTTAAAAACTCAGTTTCATATTTCAAGTTATGTATCTGTATATTGACAGTGAAAGAGAGAGTATGTGTACATGACTATGTGTGCCCTTAGAGTTTAGAAGGGTGTGTGTGACTCTCTGCAGCTGACTGGCTTGAGTCCTCAGAACTGAACCCTAGATTTCAGTAAGAACAATGCATTCTCTTAATTGTTGTGTTATAAAATCCATCACTCTAGAGTTCCTTACCAATACCCTCTGCTCGTAACATAGTTGCTTTCTAATTTCCTGGCTTCTGTAGTTAATTCAAGTTATATACTCATATTTAGAGATTTGGAGCTAAGCTCTACAAATAAGAGAGAACATGTGACATTTGTCTCTATGGGTCTGAGTTATCTCACTCAGTATAAAATTGGCCAGTGTTTCATTAGCTCATATATTTCTTGCTTTTCTTTTTCCTAGGGTGATACAATTACAATGTTTATATGCCACATGGTCACCTTCCATAATCAGTTGTTATATTTTAGCTTAATTATTCTTGTGTGCATGTTTCTATGAAAATATGCATATGGGTTCTCATGGAGTCAAAAAAGGGCATCGGATCCATTAGAGCTATAATGATAGACAGTTGTCTGTGGCTGAATGCAGATACAGGTATCGTACTTTCATCCTCTGCAAGAATAATAATTATTATTCAACACTAATCCATTCCCCTGCTCCTTATTTTATCTCTCTCACAGGAAATCAATTTTACAAATAAAGAACTTTAATTTAAAATTTTTATTTCAATTTTTAATTGGGTGTAATGATCTGTGTCTGTACATGGGCATGTCTTGTGTGGGACATCCTTCTGTCTGTGTGTTGCTTTTATTGGTTAATGCATAAAGCTGTTTCAGCCAGCAGCTTAGAGGAATAGGGCAAGGTAGGCAAATAGCGGAGGACAGAGTAGGAGAAGTCAAGGAAAAGCTATGGAGCTGCTACAGGAGACATGCAGGAGACAGACAGTGGACAGAAACTTACCTGTAGGCCATAACCACGTGGCGATACACAGAATAATAGAAATGTGTTATTTTAAGATATAAAACCTAGCTAGCAATAAGCTTAATCTATTGGCCAACAGTAATGCAAATAATATAGTTTCTTTGTGATTATTTTGGATCTGGGTGATAGAAACGAATGAGCATCCTCCACTTACAGATGTCTATTTATATATACAGATGCCTATGGAGAACAGAAGTATCAAATCACATGAAGTTGCAGGCTTCCACAAGGGTGTACTAAACTCAAATAGTCCAGTTTAGCAATAAGTACTGTTAACTTCCAAGCAAACTTCCAGTCCCAAAGAAGAACAATTCTATGACAAATACTATGCAAATGATCAATTGTATATTTAATTTCATTCTCTGTTTTCCCTTTGCTTCATACTAACTACTTAACCTTCAGAATTCTTATAAAATGTTTGAACAACTGCATCTGTTCTAGTCTCACAGATTGCCTTTTGTGCTTTATTCAGAGTTCATCTATAATTAGTATGACAGTGTTCTTCCTTGATGAATGTCCTGAAACATTATACTTGAAATTGTTCAAAGATATTCAAAAAAGGTTAGAAACAAAAACCATAGTCATGACAAATATACATGTAGTAATAAGACTAAGATTTTTTTTTACCATTTTCTATTGTCTGTTGCAAAAATTATTCCCAAGGTATTCTTTCATGATGTCACAACTGACATATATATATGAACATATATATATGAACATATATATATATATATATAATCAAATCCTTATTCCAGAGAAAAATAAAAATAATATATCTTGTCCATGAATTGGTCTCAATACTCTATTAAATGTCTTAAATACCTACACCACAGATTTATACTTAACAAAAATAGAAGAAACTAAAACAGTTTAATTTTAATATTATTTATATATTTTCAAAATTATTTTATTATCTTGCTATTTACAAATTAGAGTATATTTCCTTATGACATTTTAAATTAAGATATAAATTCTGTGTGTGAGTGTGTGTCTCTCTTTCAGTCTGTCTGTCTGTCTCTGTTTGTAGGATGTGAATACAGGAGTTCATGATTGGCATTTCTGTGTTTGGAAGTCAAACGATGACTTTGTGGAGTTGGGTTTCCTCTTCCAAGTTCACATTTGTTCTGGAAAACAAACTTGGCACGTCAGTCTCCTGCTTGTGCAAGATGTGCTTACTGTGATGGCATCACTCTGATTACAGTTGTGACATTTTTATACACACACATATAACTTCTGTATATACTCATGCCCTTGTCCCTATTAACTGTTTCACTATCCTGCTCCTAATGTTTCCATTGAAGGTTGTGAGGAATGTAAAATAGCCTATTACATACTTTTCTTACACAGTGATGTTTGGCATGTATTTGTGTGTGTGTGTGTGTGTGTGTGTGTAATGCTGACATGAGACATGTTGGATTGAACATGTGAAAAAATATGGTTTACTTAATTTTGTTATAGACATATTTTATTTCATGTGCAAGTTGTTTTGCCTGCTTGTATATATGTGGCCCATATACATGCCTGGTGCCTGCTTTAAATCAGAAGAGGGCTTGTATTTGTTTCCTTGGAACTAGAGTTACACTGGCTTATGAGTTAGCAGATATGTGCTGGATTCGAACCATGGGTCTCTGCTAAAATAGCATGTTCTATGAACCACTGCACCATTTCTCTAACACACTGTATTCTATTGTTCTGGTTTTTTTTCAGTCTATCCTTCTTCTTATACCTATATAAATCATGAAATTGTTTGCAATGAACCTATCTTGCATTTTTGAAAGAGGGCTATATAAGATGGAAACCTCATAATCCATTCATAGAAAAGAATTAGCAATTATAGTCTTACTGCAATACTATGTTTTTGAAGTTCCTCAGTGTTACTGTAGACACATATTGCATTATATTGCCACTCTATTGCAATGTGCTTTTCAGTGATTACCAGCTATATATTTAAAGGGACACCCCCAGAAAAGCAAAGCATCATTTAGTGTGATAGTTTATAATAATTCTGTGTGGTAGCATTACAATGGGAACAGAAGCACCAGAATTTCATGCTTTGCTCAAGTACAACTCAAGGTATATAACCACATATGGGAAGAAGAACAAATTTAGCATCCTATTTAGAGTTTTCCCATAAAGAGCAGTTATTTTCATTAGGACCCTCACTTTTGTGTCATACTTAATATGCAAGCATACACAGCTTCCTGTGTGAATATAGATATGCATCTGTTTGCAGGGACATGCACATGAAATAGCTGAAGACTGTATCTATCTATACTCCTATCTGGCAAGACATCTGCATGGATATTTTTTTTAAACCTCACTTAACTTTTTTAAAATTGCCACTTTTTTTTTTTGCTTGGAGCTCGATTTATATCAGTCATAGGCTTTTGATTATTCCCTGGCATTGCATTTAGGATATTCTGTACTATTTATCATATCTATAATTGGAAATATAAAAAAGTCATTGTGAATTGTAACTGCATATTTTAAGGTAAAATATCTTGTGTATTATTAAAGTCCCTCGTCCACAGAGTGTCTTAAAAATAAAGAGAACCATCAGTCTTGCTTTGTGGTGTGACTCTGCCAGAGGCTGTGGTAAAACTAACATGATAAAAATATTTCCACAAGCTCTAATTCCAAGCTTCAGGATTTTTATTGTACTGGAACATGCTGACTACATACCAGGCATTATAGTGTTGCTGAAGATGCAAGGTGGTGTACCAAATGTCAGTGTTAAGCAGGAGCTAGCAATGTGATAGAGAGCAACCACACAAGTAGATAGATTTGTATTAAATGTTACAACAATACCACAAAAGTTAAAGGAGACATCCAGGATGTAGCCAATGGACAAAGGTGACAGAATGACAGAAAAACCATGTTAAAAATGTCATTTTTTCCTAGTGTGAAGCTTGCATGTAGACAGAAAAGACACTTACATTTTACATGGTCCTTGATATTGTAAAGGAGTGCTGGAAGAAGCGTAGAGGCTCCAGGTGTGGGTCTACACTGGCAGCCACTGAGAAAAAAATGACATCAAGTTAATGCCTCAAAGACAGAGCGTGGAAATCCAGGAACTATTGAGTATGACAGGAAACTCACATTCAAACAGATAATTGAATGAAGAGCAAAATGTGTACATCAAAACTTTTATCAGAGTACTGAAAAAAGCACAAGAATGGAGTAATCTTCATTACAAGAGTAAATTCACAGACACTACACTTATAGTATCAGTGTAAATATGTGATGTTTATTTTTTTAATTTGCAAAGCATCTGAGAAATTACATCACACAGGAAGGAATCTTCCAGAATCTACCCCAATCCTGTTTTCCCTGAGCTTCATCATTCTCTGAACTCTATGCGTGATAAGAAATGGCACTGCCAAACATACATGCCTGTTTATTGCATTTTGTGGCTTCAGTAGCCCAAAGTGATATAAAGAGAAGTGCTGTCATGTCTCTTTGATGTGTCCTAAAGTAGAATTTCATACAATTATCTGAGCCTAACCCTACTCATAACTATCTGTTTCTATTTTCATTTCTAAATGTGATGATTAAATGTTACCTATAGCTTTGCATACTGTTGAGCACCATACTAAACAATGTAGATGTGTGCCAGCTCCTTCAACATACTACCATGTCTATAACATTTAGACAATTAATTTAAATTAGTGTGAAGGACAATCCAGTAAAAGTAACAATTGACCTCAGAAATCAGCCTTAAATTAGGTCACCCCAGGTACAATTTCTTTTCAGACAATATGGCTACAAATATGAAGTTTCAGCCTCATGTTGACAAATTAGGAAGAACAATGTATGACACTCAGGAAAATATTTATATTTTTATCAAATATAAATTATTATACAATTTATAAAAAATAAAAAAAATTCTTATAAAAATTATAGAGCTCTACATAGATAGATGGTTTTGCTAAAGTGTTGCTAAATTTAAAAATTCACAAAATGTTTAGTATCTAGAATATTATGGGAGCTTGAACATCTCATACTTATCAATTTTACATGGAAATTAGAGAAAACAGCATCCTTCTCTCCCTTTTCCATTCTTCTGGAATTTAGAGCTCATATCACCCAATGTTTTCAAATATTCTGCCAATTATATTAATAAGTTCCTTCACAATTATAATGGTAAAAGCAAAACCATTTATAAATATACACAAGGCCTACCTAAGAGCGAGAGCAAAATTCACACCTCACAAAATGTTAATTCCCTACTAAACAATGTTTCATAAATTTAAGAAAGAGGCAGTATTCTTCATACCTTTCCTTAGTGGATTTTTTTATTGTACTTTTTTGGTTTTGTTTTGCTTTGCTTTGCTTTTGCCTTTTTGGTCAAATCCCAGTCATATGCAATAATAAACAGTTAAGATTTCTCAGGCCGGTAGTGGTGTCAAACACCTTTAATCTCAGCACTCAGGAAAGAGGGGCAGGAGGCTCTCTGAGTTTGAGACCAACCTGGTCTACAGAGCAAGTTCTATGACAGCCAAATATGCAAATGTGAAATGGAGTTCTGCTTATAGATTCAAATATTATTTATAAAAAAGCAAAATAATATGGAAGTGGTAAATTACAAACTAATGAATATACTTAGTTTGCTTCTCAAATATAGACATTGTTCTTAGACAAATTCATAAAGATCATTTACCTCTGTGGAAAATAAAAGATCCGGAGATCTGAAAGTGTATGATGAATAAATGGAACTGGGCCAGGATAATATCCTCACTGAAAAGCGCAGAGAGCAGATCGTAGCACTGTAAGGGACATGTATTTTTACAGCCCAGAGGAGAGTAGCATTGTGGATCACACACGCACACACATTAGCCCATAAAGTAGACATTGCAAAGATAAACTGCAAGTCATCAGTAAGTGCCTTCTTGAAACTGTGTCTCCTTTTTATACATCTTCCTACATTGACACATATTTTGGGGTCACATTTGCACATCCTCTCTTTTCCAAGGAAGAATCCAGTCACCCATGAGGGGATTCCTCCTTTCCCTCTGTGAAAAGCAACCTCTCAGTCCCTCTGTTTTCTGTTTTCTCTGATGGCAGCACTACTTTACTTTCTGATACGTCTTCTGTTATCACCATGGATGTCTTAAGTGATACCAATTTTAGTGAATTCATTTTCTATTTCTGTTGTAACTTTGAGAGATAGGTTCTCTTCCTTTGTGCCTGCTTCACCATTATTTCTAGTACATACTATAGATTAGTAAAATAACAAGTGACTGAGGAATCACTAGGCGAAAACAATAATGTTCTCATTAGATTTTATCCACAGTGAAGGTATATTCTTCAGCTAAAACTGATATATCCTTCAATAAGCAGAATAAATAACAACAAGGAATCATTCATTAAAATATGCCAAGGCATATTGTCAAACTACATTTTTTCACAGAAATTAAATAGATAATAAGCATAATCTTCTCTTCACTGAATATTTGAACTATATTTTAATCATTTGATTAAAATGAAGTGTTTCAGGTGATACTGTGAGTTTAAGATTTAATTTTGGCAAATGTTAAGTGTTTATACTGAAAACAGAGGAATTCAAAGGTTCAAAGTAAGCTAGTGTAGAATGGTAAATTGAACACCATGTTAACCAGAAGTTTGAAACTCTAACTTACTCTTTACTGAAATAGGGCTCTCTACACACGGCACATTCTTGCCTATGTACTAACAAGGGCTGGCATATCTTTTAAACAAAGTTTGGAATTTCTTTGCATACTGAAAACAAAATCCAGATACACTCCAAAATTATATTCCAAACAGAATGAAAAATAGTATTTCGCATGTGTCTCTCTTCACTGGAAGGGGCTTTCTGAGATATAAAGGACTCTAATGTGAGCACTAAAAATCAGCTTATTTTAAGAATCACTGCCAAATTAGCTGGGCCTTTGGGATAAATTGACTGTTAAATGTCTCCATATGGTAATGAGTTCTTTACTGAGGCCAGTATTTAAATGCTTATTAATTACCCTGTTTTAAGCTTTAATCAACCTTTTTTCTATCTTTTTTNATCACTAGGCGAAAACAATAATGTTCTCATTAGATTTTATCCACAGTGAAGGTAATGAGTTCTTTACTGAGGCCAGTATTTAAATGCTTATTAATTACCCTGTTTTAAGCTTTAATCAACCTTTTTTCTATCTTTTTTTCTTACATATTTCCATATTTTTACATAAATATAACTTTATTAAGTTTGGTCCCATAAGTTAAAGACTATTTCATTTGTATAAATGTCTGATTTTAAAATATATTTGTTCAAAATTGTGGGCCAGTATTTTTTTGGAAATTATAAGTTCAAAGGGTGTTTTTGCCCTGTAGAGCCAATAGCTTATTCATAACACACTGTCTGCCATCGAAGCTAATGGGACATCATATGCCCATTAAAATGGTTATGATACTCTAATAAAAACCTCTGAAAGGAGAGTTTGGTCTGTAGTTAGAGGTCAGGTGATAGACTAGTTAGGTTCAAATGTATGAATGTGTTTATAATGGGAAAGGAAAAATATGGGGAGAGGAAAATAATAGAGAAGAAAACAAAACGCTTTCAGTACCAGGCATGTTGTTGATAGAATAGATAGATCAAGCCATGTTAAAAACAGACAGACATACCAGGAAATGCTAAATCATCTTCCAGGCAACAATAGCTCTGAGTCTTACAGAAGCACTCATTTAGAACATGAAAATGTTTTCATTCTTGAAATTTGAAGATAAAGTTAAAAATCAAAGACAAAATTGTAAATTGTTAGTAATTTGAGTAGGGACTGCAATTTCACTAAGGGCCAGCAACAATGTAAGTTGTTCTCTACACTAAATTAATACATAGAAACACTTAAATAAAGCCGTAACTGGAATCAGGAATATTGTAGGCTTATGAATACAAAGAGTCATTGGTAATAACATTTGAATGTTATTAATAACATCAGAACCCTTGGAATATGTACAATGAAGTTTTAAGAGACAGAAAATCTATGGGGAATTATGACTTAAATTATTAATAGAAGGAGGATACGCTAAAGAATAAAAATATAATGAAATAGCATGTTTTATTACATACTTAGGAACATACACATTTTATCATCATCATTTATGTGGCAGGAATAAATTTCCACAATTTGTTGTGCTTATTCTTTGTGTATAATTGACTGAAGATTTTATGGGTTTGGACATAACATGTTAAATTTTCCAGACACAACTTACTTAAATCTTACCATAACCTTTTGAGGTATGGATACTAACTATGTCAATGTTCATGGTCTTTAGAAGAGCAAAATGTAAAATGAGCTAGTGATTAAGGTCATTTAACACATATGCACCATACGTGGAGGTAAGTCCAGTCTGCTACAACAAATTTAGAATTGATTTTTGTTTACTACAAATTGACCTAGACATTACTACATAACCCAGGCTGTCCTTAAATTTTCAGTGACTCCTCTGAGTTGACCTCCTAAATCTGACATTACAGATAAGAGCAGCAGCAGCATGGTTCTGCACTGTGTGCCAACAGTGGCAACTTTCCAGGTGTCAGTATCTCACGATTATCATAGAATTGTAAAGGAGACTGTGTCTTCCTTTCCTGGCTGCCTAGACCCAAATAATCACACAGAACACATATTAATTACAACACTACTCCGCCAATGGCTTAGGCATATTCTTACCTAGCTCATATATCTTAAATTAACCCATTTGTATTAATCTGTGTATCACCATGAGACTGACTTACTGGTAAGGTTCTTGTGTCTTTTTCCTTCAGGAGACACGGTGTATCTTCTGGCTTGGACTTTTTTTCTTCTTGCATTCAGTTTATTTTTCCCACCTTAGTTCTATTCTGTCCTGCCATAGACCAAAGAAGCTTCTTTATTACCCAGTGGTAATAAAACATATTCACAGCAGACAGAGGAATCCCACTGTACATTATCTAATTGAAACTAGTAGAACTTTTAAGAAAAAAGTATCAGGAGAAATTGCAGGGTCTCCTTCAAGACATGTGACTACACAACTGCTTGGGTAGTAGGCTAGGTTTCCATTACCAAACATGACATCCCTCTTGTTGAGCAGGTCTTAAATCCAGTTAGAGATTTTTTTTTTGACCACTGTCAATGTATGAGTGCCACTACTAAACCCTTGGAGTTATCACACTATGATGGTTAATTTTGTGGTCCCCATGAGGCATATCTGGGTGTGAGTCTTGGTAGATTACCTTCTTTGGTAACTTGACAGGTGCCTTATGAATGCTATTTCTCTGAGAGCAGGTTCTTAGCTCAGATCCAACTTGGAGACCTCTGGGACCTGTGTCTGAACTGCCTAGTGTCTTCATTATCAGAAACTAAAATCTCACCTCTGGAAGACAAACTAGAACACTAGCAGTAGCTGATGGAGATATAGATATAAGTATTTATCCTGGAGTAACTGAAGAATTGGGAAAGTAGAAAAACTTTCATTGTAGGGGAGGAAGCAGTAGAGATGGGAATAGCATGGTATAGGAACTCTGAGATATGAAATAGAATTAGTTGGCTCTAATTATTTAGTGAGGTAGATAAATGGAGAAGAATGAGGAAAGAGGGTAAAATCAGCAAGTATTTCTGGAAAAGTCATTAGGATTTATTTTAATAAGCATGTACCTAAAATACATTTCATATATGTTTAGATAGGTAGGTAGGTAG
>LOEQ01000585.1:195634-207329 GCA_001685075.1 Bramus lutescens | reverse complement strand
CACACACACACACACACACACATACACACACACACACACACACACACATATTCTTTGACCAGGAAGCAAGACTGTTATAGTTTGTCATCTTTTCTTTCACTATGGACTAAGCATAGGTTAGTTGTCCAAGCAAGGAACCATTAAACCTTTAATAATGCATTATCATACCTGAGTACAACAGAACTGAGTAATATGGACTGTACTTTCTGTAACCATTTACAAAGAAAAGAAAAATAATCAATGCCAAGGAAAGGAGAAAAACCCATAACTGCGGGAGCAGTTCCCGTAGTCTCTGCCATAGGCTTAATGATCCAAACACTCACTTTTGTTCACAGAAATTTTTATTTTAAACTTAATAAGTATTTCGCTAAATCAGCAATCAATCACTGTGACTTGAGTTTCTGTTAGCTTATGGGGACTCTTTCTCACCTTTAGTGTTTTGTACTTGATGACTATGCTCCATATGTTAATTCTCTGAACTTCATTGATTTTTATATTACTGTATGATAATAAGTTTATAAATACCTGCTATATATACATATATATATATATACCATATACACAATATAACCTCTTGTGTATAATAAATGTGTATATATATATATATATACATGTATTTCCTATTCTACATATACACACATATACATATGCCACATATCCTATTATATATGTATGTATTGTATATTTTTGCTCTCATATGCTATTGTTTATATCTATATGTTTATGTATTGTGAGTATATATTACTTATATGTATGTATACATACACACAGACATATATATACACACAGTAGGATACAGGAGCAAAAAATTCAAATACAAATCTGATGAGAGATAAGTTAAATGAACATTCTTAAGACTGGGGATAGTTCAATTTCCCCATGTAATTATGTTATCTGTTGTTCTACCTGTGTTTTATGTATTTGTTTTGAGCTAGGCACCTAACTTATCTGCGTTTTTGTGCCTTGTTTTTACTATGTGTTATTCCAAGGTAACGCCATACATTAAACCCTTCGTATATTTCATTTTATTACTTGCTTTGGTGAGATTATTTTTTTTCCTCAGATCTCATAGTTCTGTTACACCTTAGGAATTTTCAATGCTTGCTTCTGTTTTATCTTTTTCCATTACTTCTTAGAGCAGAAGGAACACTGATTCCCAGTTGCAAATAAGAGTATTCTTCCACTCTCCTGTGTTTGTTATGTACTTGTATAAGAAATAGGACATGTTTTTATATCAGCCATCCTGATATTATAAAAATATAGTTCAAAAAAATGTTACTTGCTAATTTTAACTTTGAACATAGTAACTATATTCTAATTTTAGATATATAGTCTAGGTTTTCAAATCTAAAGAAAACATTTGTTTAAATATTAAAGGTTGTATTCATACAATTTTGCTTCTTAGATTATAAAAAGCATAAAATACCCAGTATGTGTTTCAATGAGACAAATAAATATTTATATTTTTCAATATATGTGTGTATATTAATATTTTTAATGTATATTTTAAAATACATATATATTTTAATATATATGTATACACACATATGCTGAAAATGGCCAAAAATTTTGATTTCTCTACTGAATTAATATTTGTTAATGTGGTGGTTTTGCTGTTGATGCTGTGTAATTCTTTAATAATAAATAAAATTGATGATAGCCTAAACCTTAAGTGCATTGGTACTTTCCTGAATGATCTTAAGGACTCCAATGTAGATGATACTGAGAGAAAAATGATAAATATCACAGTAAATGTTCACATAAGGGAAAAGACATATTTTAAAGCTAACAGGTTCTTTTTTGTTATTGTCAGCTATTATAATATTGAAAAATGTTTCAAATAACTTAATTTTCATAAATATTCTCATTAGCATGGTTAAAGGACACTTGTAATTAGCCTGTATGTTTTACATGTAAAATAATCCTGCAAAGTTTTAATTGAAGGGATTTATGCATACTAGTGTGCTTAATACAGAGTCTTCTTGACTCCGTCTCCTAAGTAATTTGGACAGAGTGTGATTAGGTTGAAATAAAGCCAGTTCTCAGTAGAGAAACCACAATGAATGCACAGATGTAGGATAAGCTGTGTTGATCCCACTAAGAGTACGACTGAAACACTGCGAATCCCAGTGCTTAGACACTTGGACCAGAGACATAATTGGGACATGGCCCTTTCATCTTATTGTCTGGGTTTCCCTTCTTAGATACCAAACAATGCAATACTAAGAATGAATTCTCTTTGCTTTTCAGAACAGTAGTAGAATAGAAAGAAATTTCTGAGACAAAGTATTACAAACTAATTTGTTTTTTTTCTTTTCTGTTTTGGGCAAGCTTTTCACAGCATTTGAAAAGCCGAAAGTTCTTTGCTCAGCAATATAAGCATGAAATTATTCTGAAATGTGAAAAAATGACTCATCTGATGAATTTGTTAATATTTGTATTAGAAACATATTTAAAACAAGTATTCATTGATAAAAGCAATTAATAATACATGAAAATAATTAACTACATACTCTCAAATGGGTATTTATATATATATAACATTATGCCAATGAAAACAAGTATTTGAGATAAAATTAAGTAGTTCATTAAAGTTTTAGTATAGATAGTAGAACATATATATTATGACTCATGAGTGAAACATTATAAAACATTTACTTTGTTTACCAAGCTATATTTCTTTGGCTATGGATTGTTTTAAAATCCTGAAAACTTTATCTATTCAAAAAATATCTTATTATATATGTTATTTGTTTTGCCCTACTATGTGAAATCTCAGTTATTGACACATAAGAAAGTAGACTATGTTGTATTGTATTAATAACCAAAGGAATAAATCCAAAATGGTACTAGTAAGCATTTATGAGTATATTTTACTGTTCAGATACCTATAAATATATAGATATTATTGAGATGAGTCACATCTGTGCCTCGCATTGAGGACCTGCTAAGTCAAGAGATTCTTTGAGAATGAACTTACCATTCTACATTCAGTTATTCCAGAAATGGTGTCCTTGCGCAAAGCTCACTTAATGGTCTGAAATACCTACTGTAAAGTACATTTAACAGTTACCTGAATCTTCCCCCAAATTAAATGACATAAATAACATACGCCTTCCGAAATTCTGCTACAATTATTCAAAGAAAATGCAAATTATCCTAGTGTAGTAAAAAGAGTTTTCCATTTCACCTTATTATAGCATTTTGATTAACTATATCATTACAATAAGGGAGAAATCCTGAACAAATTTCCATGAATTTTAGTCTTATTAATAAAAACATAAAAGTAATGATTAAACACAAAACAATCTGGCAATGTGGGTTTTCTGTTTTATTATATTTCTTTATCCCTCAGTGCATATTAAAAAGCAAAAACGTAATTATCTTCTCCCTTGGTGGCACACATAGCATTCATACTTTTTTCTTTTGAATAATTTATTGAATTAGAGGGATGCTTCCTGTTTTATTCTCAAAATACTGTAATCTTACTTTTTTTCTGTTAGTATAACTTGGAATCAGTTTATATCATCTGTTACATGTATGTGAATGCTTTAGTTGTGTATCATTATCTTTTTTATTCTTTATGTAAATATTTTGAGATAAAATATAGTTACACTATTTTCTCCTACCCCTTCCGTAGTCATATTCCTCTCTTGCTGTCTTTCAAATTTATTATCATAAACATAAATGCAACCCTTACAATCTCTAAAAAGGGCTATCAACACGGTAATGTATAAACAATTGGTGAACTCTTACCTGGAAAGCTTATTCATTCAGCTATCAAAATTTCTTAATTTCCTGGAATACTTTGTTTGTGGTAGCACCCCCTGAAAGTCACCCTTTCAAGTTAGGGTTTTCTTACTGAGGAACCTGTGTTACTCAGTTGTGAAGACAGGAGCCATTATGCTGTATTTTTAAAAAATAAGTTTCTGTTACTGATAGAGTTGAGTTGTTCTGTTTCCTAGAACCTGATCTTCCCCAAGCCATTACTTTGACTGTTTTTTTTTAATATGTCCTTACTTTTTCTGATTATGACCCCTCCCTAAGGGTGACCATAAGGTGCATTTTTAAATATGTTTTCTTTGTTCTTATTGCCATCCTCTTGGATGGGTAGGATCAACATAGGAAAATGGCAATTCTACCAAAGGCAGTCTATAAATTCAACGCAAACCCCATGGTTTCACTTCTGTAAACCCTACTCATGCTCTTCTTCCTTAAAAGGGGGCAAAGCCTGACTTAGGAGGCAATCGCTAGCCCTGGCACTCAATAAAAATCAAGGTTGCTTCAAATTGTGGTAGGGTCTTATTCTCGCCCTTGGGATTAACACTTACCTATCGGCTGTAGTAGGGAGGAATGGGCCGCATCCTGCCGCCCAGCTAGCTTAATCCCCGAAATAATCACACAAACTGGATTCATTGAAAGACCGCCTGGCCCGTTATCTGTAGTCTCTTATTGGCTAACTCTCACGTATTAGTTTATCCCATCTCCTTTAATGTGTACTGCCAATTGACTGTAGCTTACCAGCATGAGTCTAACCAGCATCCTTCTTGGGCAGGAAAACCATGGCATCTGCCACACTGTCCTTCTTCCCAGCATCCTGTTCTGCTTACTACACCTGTCTAAGTGCTGCCCTATCAAAAGGCTAAGGCAGTTTCTTTATTCAACCAATGAAAGCAACACAAATACAGAAGAACCCCTACACCAATCTGCCTTGTAGTTAATTGGATACAGGTTTCTTAATTTCACTGATATTTGTTTTTCAAAGAACCAAACATTGTTTCATTGATTCTTTGTATTTTGTTTGTTTGATTATTGTTTTTACTTTATTGATCGCTGGCACAAGTTTGCTTACTTCTTGCCATCTATTACTTTTGGGTGTGATTTCCTCTTTCTGTTCTAGAGCTTACAGGTGTGTTGCTAAGATAGTAGTATGAAATATCTCTATTTATGTAGGCACTTATTGCTATGAATTGGCCTCTGTGAACTGCCTACACTGTGTCTCTGTGTTTTGGTATATTGTGGATTCATTTTCTTTCAACTCAAGTAGGATCCATTTATTTATTCAGTAGTGGGATATGCAATTTTTTGACTTTGTATGATTTTAGTTGTTATTTAGTTTTAATCCATGGTGGTCAGATAATATGCAGCGTGGTATTTCAGTTTTCTTGTATATGTTGAGACTTGCTTTGTGTTCTAGTATGTGGTCAGTTTTGGAACGAGTTCCATGATGTCCTGAGAAGAAGCTATATTCTTCCTGTTTTAGTGAAATGGTTTATAAACATCTATTAAGTCTATTTGGATTCTATCATCAGTTAGTTTCAGCATTTCTCTATTCAGATTTTGTATAGATGACCTGTATATTGACAGAAATGGGATATTGAAATCTCCCAGTAGAGGGGTGTGAGGGTTAATATATGACTCAAGTTGTAGTATGATAAATGTGGGTGGTCTGGTGTTTAGTGCATAGATGTCAATAACTACATTGTCCTCTGGGTGGTTTTTTTTTCTTTGATGAATATGTAGTATTCGGATAAGTATTGATTTAAGTCAATATTTTCAGATACTAAAATTGTGATATCAGGTTTCTTTTTAGGTTCATTTCCTTAAAATATTTTTCTATAGGTTTGTTTCCTGGATGTAGTGTGAGAAAGGATATAGTATAGAAAGGGTATGCTTTAGCATATATATCCATTTTTCTGTGTCTTTATGTGGAGGGGTGGGGGGTTGAGACTGGTGATATTGAGAAATATCAATAAAGAGTGTTTTCTTTTTTTAATTCCTCTTTGTTTTATTATTTTCCTTGTTTTTTATTATGATGATGGTTCCTGTGTGTGTGTGTATGTGTGCATGTGTGTGTTTGTGTGTGTGTGCGTGTGTGTATTTAACTTCTTTTGATTAGCTGGATTGTCAGTATTTATTTCTTTTATTTCCTTACATTTGGTTAATATCTTTAGGTTGAGTTTTCCTTCTAGGACTTCTGTAAGGCTGGTTTATAGATATATATTTCTCACATTTGGTTTACTGTGAAATTTCTTATTTTATACATCTACTGTGATTAAAAAAAATTGTAGGGTACAGTAATCTGTGCTGGCATTTGCATGCTCTTGGATTATAGAACGTCTGTTAGGGCCCTCTGGCTTTTGGAATCTACACTGAGAAGCTAGGTGCTACTCTAATAGGTGAAGTTCTGACATCAGTCTATCTCCATCCTTGACCAGAATGCTCTTTACTAGAATTTTAAGGACACCAGGGTGCATGTGTATCATGTATTACCTTTGTTTTCAATTGTAAAGAAACACAAGAAGTTTATCCAGGAGATTAAAAACAGAACCTTCGGTGTTTCTTACTGAAATGTTATATTTAAAGTGTCCTTGTGTCACTACCTATTGACCAAACCAAGGTTGGGGAACTTTTTCTCAATAAGCCACTTAAAAAGGTCAAATTAATAAAGAAGATCAGAAAATTATGATGAACCTAATGTGACCACATTTCAGATAAGGCCAAAGAGATCCAGTGAGTCCTTTCAAACCCATCTTTGTATCATCAAGTAAGATTATAATTTCACTCGGGGGCCCTGGAGATATATGTATCTGGGCAGCTCTAATAAGTTGTGATGCTACCTACCATTGACCAACAATATCTGGACTTCATTCTCTCTGAGGAGTTATTAGAACTGTACAAAGTCTTTCTGTTAGTTAACATTTCACTCTGGTTGGCCAAATGTCTTTCCTCCAGGACAAGACTCCTGGGATAAATTCATTTCCCTTGTGTTCCAATGTCTCAATTGTCTGCTACTTGGTTCGAGAGACACAGATATCTGTGTGTTTCTGCCTGGCCACTTACAACTGCATTTTGTATGGATGTCAGTTCTATTTTATCTTTATTTATGACTCCTTGATATTCTTCAAAATAGTAAGTTAACCTTACTGGGGGAGATGAGTTAAAATAATGAATGATTTAAAGTTGCTGCTATACATTTCTTAGAACAAATTTCTTTGCAAATTTTTCATCATTACTAACAACTGTTGGAAAATTTCACTTTAATACTCATTAATTATTAATTTTATTAGATACTGTTTTATAGGGAAACTGTACTAAGTATTTTAAAATATTATTTCATATCAGTTTCTCCTAACTAGGAGTCAAGAAAACAAGCAATAATGAAAATGATACAAAATGAAATTTGATGCAGAGGGTTTACTATGTTAGCCCAAATCAGGTTCAAAGAAAGAAGAAATCATGTAGTGCTATATTGCTTAACAAAGGAGAGATGACATTTCAGCTGGGACTTCAGACAGATACAGTGTGGGATCTATCTTGGGAAAAATATTCCTAAAAGCAAACACAAAAATACCCTAAAGTTTATCAGTTTGCAGAAGGATGCTTTCAACCATGACAGAGGTGATTTTATACAAATTAAGGGGGAGGCAGTTAGATTTGTTAGTATAAGTTATGGGGTGTGACTAGAATAAATAGTTTTAAATTTCAAGTATTGGGATGCCAGATATCAGCCCTGTTGGATATAGAGAGTTATTGAGTATCTGTGAACAGTGGTATAAAAGACAGCAAAGAGACACACTGTGAATTCATATGGGTACTTCTGCAATATCTATTTGGCTGAATAAGAGGATATAAATAAAGGGCCATGAGGGAGTAATACTTCATTGACTTCAGAGACAGTATTTATTCATTTAATGAAGCACAATTAAAGTAGAAGGTAGGTGATAAACTTTTAGGGAAAAGATGCCAATGTGTGGGTAATGTTGTTTTCAGGACCAAAGATCTAACCCAGATGAGAGAAATGAAAGCCCAACTGCTCTGCAACTATTTGCAAGTTGTTTTGTTCATATGCTCAGATAAAAAAAAATCACTGAAAAAGATGTAGTCTGTTCCTCAAAGATATTAATTTTTTCTAATACAAATATGACAAAGTGCTTTTGATTTATGACCAATATATATGTAAATCATTTTTTCTATATACTTTATCTGTTTTGAAATACGGGAGAATGTTACATTCTTACCAACTGCAGTGCTCATTAAAGATTGTGATACAGGAAACACGAGTGAGAACTTCCTTGGGCTGTTGTACTCTTCACTGATACGTTGCTTAAAGAAAAAAAAATAAATAAAAGACGGCATTGTATTAAAAAGGGGTTGAGCGATAAAAGGAAAGATCTCATTTTTATCAATAACAAAGATTATGCTAGGATGGTTATAATTCTCCCTGAATCAGTTGATTCTAGTGTTATAAGCAAACTCCTTATCAAGATACAAGAATCCAGCCAGGTGGTGGTGGCACACACCTTTAATCCTAGCACTCAGGAGGCAGAGGTAGGTGGATCTCTGTGAGTTCTAGGCCAGTCTTGTCTACAAGAGCTAGTTCCAGAACAGGCTCCAAAGCTACAGAGNATAGATAGATAGATAGATAGATAGATAGATAGATAGATAGATAGATAGATAGATAGATGATAAAGAGACAAGAATCCTGTTGATCCAGGTCAACAACTTGGCTAAGGGAGGACCCCTATGAGGTGGTTTCACATTAAGCCATCAGAAAGAGGTAGGATTCCTCCTAACTAAATGACTAATGAGATTCACTACAATGCCTTTTCATATTTCACATGTAGAGCACAGTAGCTTACTGGGATGCAGCCAAGCAGTTTAGAGGTTGGCTTCATCTCGTGAGTTTTTCCAAAATACGTAACTCATTTATTCTTTCTAGCCCTGCCCTAAGTATGTTTTCCTTGATGGTGGTTTTTCCCAACATGCTGGGCTTCAGTTCCCGTCCTCTAAAGCTCTTCTTTCTGCTATGTGGCTACTGTTCAGCCCTGTGTCTGTCCTCCTTGCCATTTTAAATACCACACCTTGTCAACTTCCAATATCCAGGAGGATAAATATAGGTTTTTCTTTGGATTCACCTTCTTATTTAGCTTCCCATAGCCACACTCATGAATATCTTGCATATCACCATAGAACCTTCATCCCGCGATGGATGGAAATAGAGACAGAGACCCACATCGGAGCACTGGACTGAGCTCCCAAGGTCCAAATGAGGAGCAGAAGGAGGGAGAACATGAGTAAGGAAGTCAGGACCGCGAGGGGTGCATCCATCCACTGAGACAGTGGCACTGATCTAATGGGAGCTCACCAAGGCCAGCTGGACTGGGATTGATGCAGCATATGAACAAACCAGACTCTCTGAATGTGGCTGACAATGAGAGCTGACGGAGAAGCCAAGGACAATGGAACTGGGTTTAGATTCTACTGCATGGACTGGCCTTGTGGGAGCCTAGTCTGTTTGGATGCTCACCTTCCGAGACCTGGATGGAGAGGGGAGGATCTTGGACTTCCCACAGGGCAGGAAATCCTGACTGCTCTTAGGACTGGAGAGGGAGGGGGAGAGGGAGTGGGGGAGTGGAAATAAAAAATAAACAAATAAATAAATACCACACCTCAGGTTCCTTGTCTTCTCTACTCTCCCACAAGCTGAGATGAGAGGTACAGCTTTTACAGGCATTAGTGTTTTTCTGTTAAAATTTGTGCTTTATGCATTCATTAATTAAATTATTTCATCAGTGAGAACCTCAAAAGCAATCCCTAGTTCCCCATGTGAGGATGAGTTTTTGTACTACTGGTAACTTAAAGATTATTGGATGTATGCAGAAAAATGTGTGTAGCTTGGACACAAACAACATTTTATATAGGGGTTGAACACCTTCACAGTTTTTATTCATAGAGTTTTTGAAACATTTTTTTGTGAATTCCAAAAGAAAAATACCTATGAGAATCAGAAGGCAGGGCTCCTTACTGAATGATCTTAGAATTAAGTCTACCGTTCTTCTTGCTGTAGAAATGACCTAATACTTAAACAGAGACTGGATACATGGTCACTAATGAATAGTATTCAGTGAATGTAGAGCATTGGTCTCATAGTAACTAACTTCTGACCATGTATAATAGATTTTACTATGAGCATTAATCCTTTTTATAGATATCCCCTAGACAGTGATAAGCCAATGATGAACAACAGAACAGTAAAAGATAGCTCTCTGCTTAGATCTTTTGTTAGAAGTTCTACAATGAAAATGTAGTGAATACCTGTTTCACCAATTGTCAGTAATGAAATAAAGGCTAATAAAGAAGAGATTTTAGGGACTATGTGAACACAGAATTGTCCTACCATGCCCTAACCAAAATGTACCATTAACCTATCAACGTGTTACATTTACAGCATTTTCTAAGATCTATGTAGGCTCTCAGAACGTGCTAGGAAATATCCTATAATATAAGGGAGGTATCAGGAAGGGACAAATCCTTTGAGGACAATTTAAAGGCTGTGAGTGAAAAGATTTGTAAAATGCTGGAAGTAAAATTGAATGTCTGCTCTTCGCCCCAGGCTCTATCATGGAAGGAAGAAAAGGCCTGTTGTGAGGTGTGATAAATAACACACATCTAGAGATATCCAGAATGTTTAAATTTTTTCTCCCTCTTCCGAGGGAAGTTGAATGTAGTGTTAGTGCAAGGTGGTCAAAACCAGCTTTGCAGTAATTCTCCATGATATTAAAATGAAAATTTTATTTTCAAGACATTGAAAAGTCACTAAATCTTAAGCTCTGAGAGGTAGAGGGAGAGCCCACCACGTGAAGGCGCTCAGTGCCAAGCCTGATGGCTGAATTAATTCCCAGAACCCTCATGGTGGAAATCGAAAAGCAGCTCCTACAAGAGGTCCTTAGGCCTACGTTCATACCATAAAGTGATTTTACTCCCCCCTCAACACTAAGCAACTATCTAACTAAATAATAAAAATTTTAAAAATTTATGATGCAAATAGCAACTTTATTTAAAAGTATATGAAAGTAGCGCATATATCTATGTTTCAAATTTGGGGATAAAACAAGACATACATATCTTTCATATTTGAGGGAGACACAAGAAAGTCTCAAGAAATGAAGGATTCTAGTAATTGAGTTCTGTCATGATTAATTCAGAGTATTCCCCTATCACTTTTACATAAACATTATTTATTGGTTTGGAACATGAATCAGTAGGTAAAGTGCTTACTGAACATGCATTAAAGCCTGAGTTCATATTCTACAAACTCGTGTAAGTCCAGATATGGTGGGATCTATCTATAACCCCAGTGGTTTTATAGTGCCAGAAAAAGCCCTGAGAGCAGTTGGGCCTGCTAGCATACCTTTCCACATAGAGTGGTGAGCAAAAATTAGATCCTCTTCAAGTAAGCTGTAATGGAATACAATGAGTACTACTTGAGGTCATCTTCTGACATCCCCATGCACATTAAAGGGCACACATGCATGCACTCATACACACACACATACACACATACATGGTTTATACATATATACAAGGTTTATACATCTATAGTCTTCAATTAATACAATAGCTACTGTAGTTTACATATGATAGTCAGTTTCAAAAATATTCACAGAAAGGAAATCTTTGTCTTTGTGGCTTCTCCTTAGAAAATAATCAACTTTATGAATAGTCTGTCAACAATATTGTAATAGGCATTTCATAGGGCCAGGTCAATATCATAACCATATTTGAATTGATCTATAACCTGGGAAATATTAAAGGAATAACAATCCCAGTTCTGGAGGGGCGGTGGTGAAGCATGCCATTAATCCCAGCACTCAGGAGGCAGAGGCAGGCAGATCTCTGTGAATTCAAGGCC
>LOEQ01000585.1:160739-192688 GCA_001685075.1 Bramus lutescens | reverse complement strand
CACAGGGCAGGGAACCCTGACTGCTCTTTGGACTGGAGAGGGAGGGAGAGGGAGTGGGGGGAGTGGGACGGAAATGGGAGGAGGGAAGGAGGTGGTAATTTTTAATAAATAAATAAATTAATTATAAAGGATTTGTGTACCTCTTTTATGTTGAGTTGCAAGCAAATTATTTATTACAAGATAAGTATAAGATATGTTTAGTTAATTACAAAATAAATCTTTCAAATATGTATTCAAATGGTTTACAGCATATGAAATCACCACTACTAGGAAAATCTTTTCTGGAAAAATTGAGAGGATACAGCCACCCCACTGTATCAGTTTGGAAAGAATAGAGACAGCAAGCTACAGGGTGGGGTCAACAAGAAATAAAACTGATTGATGACTTAAAATACTGTCTTCTTGTTGAACCATTGTGAAATCCATGAATTGTTTTGTACCTTTTCTGAAATGTTCTATGCTCATAAACATATATGATAACAACTTTAAAATCTTTCATAACGTGTTTGAGTTACCAACATGCTGTACATAAACAACTTCCCTGAGGAAAAATAAACAAAAATCTCATGACAACTGAAAGATGCTTTCACAGCCTAAAGTGTTCAGCTAGAGGAGGAGGAACTCACTGTACTGATCGGGCCATCTGTAGCATTCAGTTTTTTTCTGAGTTCCCCACTCTCACACTTGAGCCATGATACTAGGTCAAACTTTCACCTCTTCCCAGGATAAGAGAAAGTATATTCTAGATCTTAGTGTGAGCGACCCAGTCTAGAAACACGGATTCAGGTATTCTCAAATTCTATGTCCCCGCATGGTAACACATCAAATTAAGTTTTATAACGTTAATTTTACTCTTTACCCAGGAATTGTGTGTGTGTGTGTGTGTGTGCATTTATGTTCACACACATGCACATGTATGTGCCTGTATCGGTGCCTGTGCCTGTGTATCTGTTTGGATACATTAAATTAAATTAAATATTTGGAAATAAGCTGGAATTTTGATTGAAACATATTTGCTTTGTCTGTCTTTAGTAGTCCAGCTACTTCAAGCTTCTCCTATTAAAATATTCTTATAATTTGTAGAAACAAAAACTGCAATAAAATTGAATTGTTAATTATAGATAAATCTTTCAGTCTGTATTTCTACTTCATGTACGAAAATCTATACCACTTTAGGTACTTTGATTTTGGTGAAAAAAATCTGTGTGACATTGACAAAGGTTACACAGATAGTCCAATATTCTGAAAGTATAGCAAACATATTTTCTTCTTTTTAAAATTTTTATTGCTTTGGTGTGTGTGTGTGTGTGTGCGTGTGTGTGTGTGTGTGTGTGTGTGTGTGTGTGTAACAGTGTTTTTCTGTTTATCCCTGGAGGTTCTAAAACTAAATTTTTAGATCATGCTGACCTTGAACTCATGAATTCACCTCTATCTGCCTCCTGAGTTGTCGAATTATGTTTTATTTCTTTACAGTTCTAAGAACTTTCAATTTGTTATTATTTCAATCATAACTTACATAGACCCAAGCCAGAGAATGCGGTCACACTGTTCCTCATTCAAATGAAATCTTTCCTTTGACTCAGGATCTCTATAAACAGAAATTCCTGAAGCCAGGACAATTTCAAAAGTGTCTTAAGCTAATGATAAATATTATGGAGTGGGGCATGTTGTATTCCTGACATTGTCTAGAATGTTATAACATCTCTGTGGTGGCAATACATTCATACATACATAATAACCTAATTTTAAGCCCACCCCTCCTCTTCTTTGCACTTCTGTTTTTAGTCAATGCTGTGAATAATTCTCATAGCAATAATTACACAGCAGTTTGTATTATCCCATTTTGAAATCAAGCATTTAACACCGGTTCAAAAATAAGTAAGCATTAATTGACAGTTTTCCTATTATTCACACACCCTGCCTCTAATTATTTCAAGAGTGGGGTTCTCGGCTCTCTGCTCTTTCTAGCCCAAGTGGAAGCAGCTTTAACCACGGGGGATTCTAATAGCTTTCTTGGGTCTTTTCCCTCTGGTGTGAAAACTTACTCTGAAGTTTTGAGATTTATGTAAAGTTGTCTGGCAGTCCATCATTCATGACACTCTCTTTTTCATCCAGAGAAAGAAGAAACTGTTTCTTATATTTGCTGTTCTAGGGAGCAGTGAGACAATTAACACTCTCCTCTGACTTGCGATGATGAGAAAAACACATTCAGGCTGCCAGATGGTGTTGGTGGTTCTGAGACTGGAGGATAATATAAATGTTCCTTCACTGCAGGAACCACTATATATCGATCAATGTTTTAAAAATTCTGCACTGCATGAACTCATGTTGCAGTGGGCTTTCACCCTAAAATCATATGATACTATTTTTTTTTGAAAGCGGAGGGAGCAATAGAACATACATATCTTCCTATGATTTTATTGTATTGTTATATTGGCACACTTCATTAGGATGTTTTAAATATGTTAAAAGAATGATTCTTTTAATTCTAAGTAATTTTGGGTAAATATCAGTGTGTCTGAGTGTGTGCGTATGCATGTGAGTGTTTGTCCGTGTGCAACTTTGTGTGTTAGCATGTGTGCATATACATATTCTTATCTGTGCACGTGCCTTTGGAAGCCAGAGGACAATCTCAAGTGTTCTTCCTCAGGTGCCACCCACCTAGCTTTATGAGCCAGGGCTGCTCACATTTAAGTGAGCAGACCAACCTGAATGACCAGTGAGCTCAGGGAACTCCTTCCCCCTGCCTTGTCAGTGCTGAACCGCATGTTCCACAGTGTTTGGCTTCTGACATGGCTTCTGCAGATCACATGCAAGTTCTCATGATTTCAAGGCAAGTTTTGCTGACTAAGATTTCTCCCTCTCCCCTAACCAATTTTTTCCTTCTAACCATCCCAGTTTTTCACGTAAATTGGGATTACCTGCTACTTGCCCATGTTTCCCTCAGTGCTTTAGATCATAAACACATTTCCACTCAGATGATTTTACTGTATTCTTACGGATCTTCTGGGAACTCCTTATTTTCATCTGCTTGTCTGGGCAAAAGTGGAGGGGAAAAAATAGTCAACTAAAATCTCGTAGCTGGTCATATGCAAAAAGCATGAATCCTAAGTATAAATCTCCCCTACATTCTATCTTCATGAACTTTCCCAGGTTGAAAAATCTGAATTGCAAGGCATGTTTCCTAAATGTGTGAGGCTACCAGATCCTGAAGCCAGAAGGAGTAGGACCTCTTGTAATTGTAGTAACAGATGGTTGTGACCCAACTTTATTTTATTTAAAAAAAAAAACAAACTTTTTTCATTTTATATATCAATCCCAGTTCCCACCCCCTCCCCTTCCATTTTCTCCACCTTTCCCCTTACCCCACCTCCCTATCTTCCCCCCAGAGGGCATGGAATATTGCTCTGAGGACCGACCAAGGCCCTCCCTACTATATCTAGGCTGAGCAAGGTATCCATCCAAAGAAAATGGGTTCCAAAAAGCCAGTACAGGCAGCAGGGACAAAGCCTGGTGCCACTGATAATGGTCCCACAATCTACCCAAGCCATAGTACTGTCACCCACATTCAGAGGGTCCAGCAACTGATGGAGACAGGGGCAGAGACCCATAGTGGGGCACTGGCCTGAGCTCTCAATGTCTATATGAAGAGTGAGAGAAGTGAGAATATGAGCAAAAAGGTCAGGACCGTGATGGGGTCACCCACTAAAACAGTTTACATAAGCTATTGTAGCCCACTAACTCTGTCCGGAAAGGAAAGGAACGAGCATAGGACCAAGATTGTGAGCCATTTTATAAGTACATGCTGTTGAACCAGAGTTTTTCTAAAAGATCAACCAGTATTCTTTACTTGTGAGGCATCTCTCTTTTTTTGGTTTTGTGAGACAGGTTTTCTCAGCAGCTGTGAAGCCAGTCCTGGAAATTGGCCTTGAACTCACAGAAATCCACCTGCCTCTGCTTCCCGAGTGCTGGGATTAAAAGCATGAGCCACCACTGCACAGTTGCCCTCATTTTTAATTTTAAAAAGGACACTATCCCTTTGAGACAATTAATACAAAAATAAATATGCATATTAGTATAGTATTATGGTGTAACCATATGTATGGGAGGACATGTTAAACTGCTTCCTTTCTGGAGTTGGACAGATGGTTTAGCCTATAAGTACAAGCACTTCTCTTAGAGAGGAACTGGGTTCAGTTTCTGCAAACCATGTTTGAAAATTCACAATTGTCTGTACAAGCTATACAAGGAACTGACACCTCAGGCTTCTGGAGACGTCTTCACACATATGCACACATATGCACACATATGCACACACATGCACACACAGGCACGCATACACACACACAACACACACACAATACATCTTTGATAAAATGCTATATTTTCAATATATAAAGATAGTATAACATAATTAAAGAATGATATTGTGTTATTATTTATTTTAATATTAATTTTTTATATTTCACTGCAATAAAGTAACATGCAGGCAAACTTTTCTACATGGGTTAGGAAAACGGATTTTAGACAAGTTAATAATTGGTAAAATAACAGGTATTCTGAAGAGAACATGCAAGAAACAAAAAGAGGCTTAGTCAGCTGACAGGGATCTGTTGTACATTAAACTGTAGGCAGCATGTGCTTACAGAGTGTTAAGTATCAACAGGTACTGGTGAGTTCAATGCAGAAATAATTTAGTAGGGAACTTATTATTAGCCACATACTACCAATGAGAAAACAGAAACCTAGAAGAGGTGGAGACGTTCTTTATTCTTTCCAATACAATATCTGGACTCTCTATCATACAGTATTGAGAAAACAGGTTATCCACATAAAAGTCATAAAGTTAGACTCTGTCCCAAAAATCAAAAAATGAAAAATTGTAAAAAGATCATGGGATTAATATTAGAACTAAAACTACAAAAATTCTCAAAATATAACTTATGTTTGCATATTGATGATTTTTACTAGTCAAACATACTTGGGAAATAATACAACATTTGTTTAAAACATTAAAATAAATTTTAGGTAAAATAGACCTAAAAAACCAACAATATTTGTACATGAGAAATCACCATCAGTATAATAACAAAACAATAAACAAAATTTTAGAATTAGAATTATTAGTATTAGAAAATATTTGTTGACATACATAATGGGGATGAATAGAGAGAGCATAGCTTTATTACAATTAAATTGTATTATGATAAAAAGTCAAATGCTTAATAGCATAAATATGTTTCTCTTAATAGAAGATTATTTCCAGTACACATAAGAAATATGTTCTCTCTGTAGTCAGTAAGAAAATTTAAATGAAACTAGAGCATAATGCAATTTCACATCCACCTGGATTACTATAATCAGAAAGAAAAGGAATAACAAATGTAAGGAATGACATAAAATGAATGGGAGCTTCATAGATTTCTTCAGGCAATGAAAAATGGCCCTTGTACCTTGGGGGAAAAAAAGGTTGGTTATTCTTCAAAATGTTAAACATTAGTTATTCTATGGTACAACAATTCTACTTCTAGTCATATACATAAGAAGGATGAAGATATATATATATATATATATATTCACAGAAAATGCAGAATATAAATGCTCGAAAGAACATTATTCATGATAGATAGAATTTGAAAACATACTCACTGTCTTCCAAGTAATGAATTAATGGAGATAGCGTGTTATATCCATGCCATGGAAACATTGTTCACCACTAAAAATGAATGAACCATTAATATATGTGTTAATACCAATATCTCTTAAAACCTTGTAAAATGAAAGAACCGGTCACAAAAGGCTATGTTTTCTGATTCTGAATTCATGATATGTCCAGAGCAGTTAATGTTTTCAAAAAAAAAATGGATTAGTGATTGTCTAGTCCTGAGTACAGGATATATTTCGTTGCTTGGAAGTATAGATGTGAATTGAGGTTACATATTATTCTAAAACTGGATTAAAGAAGTGGTTTTATAAATTTAAGTATGCTAAAATTGATAATTATATGTATTTTTAGGTAGGCTTGTAATTGAATTGATTAAATACTCTGACCAAAATCAACTTGTGGAGGAAATGCTTTATTTGGCTAACATGTTATGATACACATTCCATTGGATCTCAAACCATGAGGAAATCTAGATTTAACTTCAAAATAGTCATAATAAAATAAGCTTAGAGTATTTTGAAGAAAAAGTCCCTCTTGCACTTTACTTTTAAAGTCTATTGAAGAAAGATCACATATTGTCAGTTTGGGAACTTTGGTATTAATTCAACTGAAGGTAAAGATGTTCTCGCATATAGATTCCGGTTGAGGAATAAAATCTATTGATGGGCAGCATGTATAGAGACAGACCATGACATCTTGAATAGAAATAAATCATGGATGTAGTTTGTAAGAGCCCAATTCTTGTTTCTCTAGCTCTTTTCTGAATAGCAGATTTAAAACATTATAATGTCTTCAGTGAGTCCTTTACAGTGATTCCTTTAGTACAAATTCTGCTGGGCATTTGAGAACACAAGACAATACTCCTGCCACCTTTTATGTTTTGCTGGTGACTATTTGAACAGTTCTTATTCACACTTCACCAGTCACTCTAATGCTAGTGCTTATAATCGGTGTGGTTGGCCTCTCAGAATTTACCCAAGGTAGTTTTTCTTTGGTTTGCACTATTATTTGGATACTGCACATGAATTATTTTTTGCAGTCAGAAGCTGGACCCTGAGAATGTTTTTCAGAATTCAAGAAAGTAATGGAACATTAGGAGGCAGGAGAGTAAGTGAAATGTGTGTTGAAAGACACACATTAAGGCCCATAGGTTCTTTCTTAACCACTGTTTTACTGCTGCGTTTTTATTGACATCGACTTTACATTAACAAATAATTGAGTTAGATGACTTTGGTGCGATGGCCTAATACGTTCCTTATGTAGATTCCCAGGCAAAGGAAATTCAAGGTTACCGCCTGTAATGTCCTTGCTTCATGAGAGCTTGTTCAGAAAATCTCTGGGGCTTAGACAAACTGAACAAGGCTGGGTGTCTCTGTATGCGTTTAGGATATGATTCTAAATGAAAGCCCTTCCCTCCTGAGGTCTGATCTGGACAAGTTACATTCCGAGTTATTTGTCCAATTTGATCCTTAGCAAGGAAGGTGATACAAAGTGAAGAAAGGAGAGGAAATGCTGATTTATTTTAGGCAATTAGCTCAATTTCTTTTTACTTGTTTAGGAAATTACTTTTTCAATACAGACAAAAATGTGTTGCACTGAAGCAATTCTGTGGGTTTGATGACACTGCAGTGTGTTTTGTCCTTGTATCTGCTGTAAGTGTAAATGAAATGTAAGGATGGGGGATCACCATTATTTAATGCTTTGATTGCTGCTCTTTCTTACCTACTAGAATACTTGTGTGTTAACTAGAGTTACCGTTTATACTTATTTAACAATGTTGATTGAAATAACCCTGAATCTCCTCCACTGAGGACTGACTTAGCTACAAATCACTGTTCCAGCTCTGAAATCATTAATCAGCCTTAGGCAAGATCCATTATGTGGGATTTGAGCATAGAAGAAATATTAACAGCTCCTTGGTAGAAACGCTGCCATCACATTGGTTGTGGATCCCTGCTGGAGCAGCAAATTACCCTCAAGTAATAATTATAATACATTAGTAGAAGTTTAATTTCCAATAAGTGCTCTCGGTTTAAGAAATGGCAATCTTGCCATGGCTCACAGAACAATAGATCATGTTATCAGCAAGAATAAACCTACATGAAATTAAACGAGAGATAATAAAAAATTCATTACAGTTTGGAAATGGTAGGGAAGAAAAGAAGGGGATGTTACTTCTTCAGTGGCGATTGTATTAAAAAAAAACTTTGTTTATTGATCATCACTGTGGAAGTTCTTGGGTTGGAAAGCAAACGTAGACTCTGCTTTAATAGTTGCAATACAGTTAAATAGCAAGTTGATATCTAGAACTTCATTCTTCTGATCACTGTGTAAAAACACATCTAAAATGGAAATAATATTGTAGCATAATCTTAAAAGTATCAAAAATGGAATTTTACACAAGGTTGTTTCTTCTTACTGAAACTACTCTACTTGAGACAGACATGCAAATAAATATTCAAAGTTAAGCCTGAAAATGGCTTAGAAATATAATTGATACCTAGGAGGTTTTGGATAGTCCAAGTGCGGGAAGGCTCAAAAATCTCTCCTTATCATTCAGAATAAACTCTTCATTGTATCCAAGGTTCATCCTGAGGGTATTTTTCGTGTTTGCTGCATTTTCTGCCTTTCAGTGAGATGTGGGAGGCTAGCATATCTATATAAGTTACACTGTCTGAACTTTTAAGAGTAATAGTTTTGTTCAAATTGTTAAAGGTTTTACCAAAATTTATGACTTCTCCTAAATTAGTAAGTATCAAGCCCAGTACACTTATCAGATACTGAGGATAACCTGAAATTTTGATATCAGAAGATTCTCTATGATTAAGCAGTCAACATTGTAAATATGTTTTTGTTTTAATAGCTGAATCCAGTTCTTTGAATAAGCCCTGGTCTTCTGTATAAACCATTCTGGATGTACTTGGGCTTAAAACTTGTACTTTGGGGTCAGAGAACTCTTAATTTCAGGAGCTCAAGGTGATTCTATAACTGGGTAATGTTTTTCAAAACTTTGTATAATTTGTAGTTTTATTAATATGGACATGAATGTACATGCTTAGAGACAATTTCTCTATACTTAATTGCTTAAAAGATGGGACATCTTGCCACCAGACACAGCAAGCAAAGGGAAACTAGAATGGAGTTTTTCCACCATTCTATTTTAAAACATTAATAATGGTTGAATATGCATTTTTTAAAATCTTCATTGTTTTAGCTAACAATATTTCAAAATTAACTTAAGAAATTATAGGGTTTAAAGGCACCTCAGTGAGTAGAACATTTGTCTACCATGAATTTGGCATTGGGTAAAATACTCATTATGAAAATCAGCATGGGAAAGAAATCTTCCACTACATAGCATGTTTGAGACCTGAGGATACATGAGATCCTGTCTAAAAAAATGTATTTCCCAAATTTAAAATAATGAAAATAGTTCAAAGCTTGCAATATTTAATGATAGTTTGGAAATAAATATTTATAGGCCTTTCTTTAATCAAATTGTGAGAATTGGAAATTGTGCACTCATTATGTGAGACCAAGTATTGAAATTTGCTTTTGACTTAAAACCTATAAAACTTGCCTTTTAGAGCTGAATATGCACTATCCCTGAAAAATGATTACATAAATTCACTACAATGAAAGCAAAATGAAACATAATGATTTCGTACCCATACTTCACCCAGAATGAAGCAAAAACAATATTAACCGGAGATATAACATTTGTTTTTTCCCCCTTGGCTTAAGAAAATGCAATTCAAAAATGACCTTTACAGCTTCATGCCAATTTTTGAAGTATGATCACAGTAATAATATTTAACTAACAAGTTAGTATTTTATAAGTATATGCATATATACTTGTTTGTAATAGTGGGCAAACAGACACATATTCATTTTGCTTAAGCAGTTATAGCTGATATACTCAAGGTTAGGTTAAAGTGTTTATTGCAAGAAAACTTTCCTTTTACATTATAACTTTAAAGATTTCTCTATTTATAAATAATTCAGAGCATGTAATACTAAGAGAATAAATTAAAGTTAGTAGATCTGCAAATCCTTTACAGCCTATAAGTTTGTGTTTGCATTGTTTCAAAAGTACAAATGTCAGAAATTTATAAGATGCTTTTAAGCTCTCAGTAATATAAAGCAAACCTGCTTTCTAAGCATCAGGATATTACAATACTTGTATATCGAAGGAGTTGTGATCACTATCTACTTGTTAAACACGTAAATGTGACTGAAGAAAAACTTTTCAGGAAATCAGATGCAAAGGATGAGTGACAAGTCATTCCCAGAAATAAAGTCAAGAAAGAGAGATAGTGCAGAAAAATGTCTATGAAGAAAGAGCGATGTATGCTATGCAACTGCAGAGAGCTCCAAGTGGTCCCCAAAGTGGGTTTTGTAGGAATTACTGAAGAAGCCAACATGGTCTTATTTCAAAGAAGTTTGCTATATAACATTGTTCCTTTAGATCCCCTGAAAGAAGAGAATAAAACAGAGCTAAATAGCTTGATTCCATACTAGAACCTATCATTTTTCAACTTGAGTCGAGAGACTTTTCCAATTGCCCTGAGTTCATTTCTCCTCTTATTTAAATTAAGTATAATGCTTCTACTGGCTGATACTGTTTGCTTTTATGAAAAAGAAGACACAGTGTAGCAATAATAGCAATGAACAATCATAACAGAGGATACTCTCATCAATAATTACAATAACAACAATAATAAAACAGCAAGGGTTCTTTTGTACTCAGAAGTCTTAGTGAGGTTTGTGCATTTCACACAGCACTTTGCACAATAACTATATAAAATATTTGTTATAATAGCTTTGCTTTAGACTGTAGAGAGCTGAGAATGACTAAGTTATGTCTCTAATTCATACAGTGTGAGAATGAGTCAGGCCCTGCATCAGGTCTGTGCATCAGGTTCAAAGCTAGAGAAGTTCAGCATTCTATGTGCCAGCCTCAAAGTCTCTCTTCTGTGAATGCCCTTTTAGTTTTTATATGTATGTAAGGTAGACTTTATTTTTGATAGTGTTTCTTGGGAAGTCAAGATGTCTCAGTGGGTTAAAGTGTTTGTTGTGCAAGACTGATGATCTGATTTCAATTCTTAGAACACATGTAGAAAGATGGATGTGGTGGTGGTGGTATATGTAACCCAAGGATAACTATGACAGAGAAGAGGGTGAGACAAGAGATTCAACCTGAAACTGGAAAGACAGTGTGCCAGGATTGCACATGGAAACAGAAACAAACAAACAAAAACCTTGTCACAACAAAGCAGAAAGCATGAATACTTTGAGAAATTTGTCCTCTGACCCCTCACATATTCTACCCTAACACATACGTAACCACACTCTGTCTCCACACTGTCTCTGTGGGGCCTCCAACTCTGTCTCTGTTTCTCACACACACACACTCACACATACAAATCTTCATAAATTTGGAATATGGTTGTTTTATTGTAGTTCTATTTACATTATACATATACGAATATATCTTTAATTGATGATAATTGCACAAACAGAAACATTTATTATGTATTTAAACTTTTATATGTCAAGTAAACAAGTCTTCACAATTTTAAGTATGCTAACATTGTTACTAATATTTCCAGATAGTAATTTATGAATAATGAATTTTCCTGTGAAATACTGAAGGCATACTGGGGAAAGATGATGTATGCTAAGACTACATGGCTCAAGACTGTGTCCCTTTAGCTATAATTCAACTAAGATGTTAGAAAATTTTATTATTCAGTTATGATACCTGGGAGATCAGCCAAACGTCCAAAGTAACATGATCACTGTAAATCAAAATTTTAATTAATAGACTTAGTAGACATTTAGTATGACAGATTACCTAAGAAATAAAATAATAAACTGTGCTTTTACCCACTTTTCTTTCTTTAACTGAAAATTCTTGGAAAAGGTAATCCAAGGTGAGACAAACTTAAGTTTCTTCCAAAAGTGTGCTTTTGTAGGAAAGGGAAGGATGGTATCTTTGTTGCATGTCAAATTCCTGATCTGATTTACTACGGAAGATATTATCATCATAGAAGATGCATAATTAGCATCAATCAGCACTACCATTTTACTTCGTCAATAATCCAATTTGCTTCCAATTTGCTAATATCAAATGTGAGATTTAGTGACAATAAAAATGATGACATCACAGTACTCAGAAAGGAAATGAATATTTGTCATTTACTTTCAACTTCTTCACAGGCATGTGTGTCAAACTATTATAGTTATGGATTCTATATGCAACATATACTTGATGATTAATGTGTATTTCCCTGTCTGTCTGCCGTATGGATAACCTCAAATGCAGTCTATAAACTTTGAAGTTTCACAAAGCTGTATTGATTTTTTAATTTAGTGAAAAAAATGACTGCAATATAAAACAATGCATTCAGTTAATGTACTTAGGAAAACAGAATCCTAAATTCACATATTACATGTATTTCTAGTGATTATAGATCATATAAGGAGTAAAGAAAGAAGTTTTTCCTGTTAAGTTGAGAAAATACTAAAAGAATTGGTTCTGTGACTTAATATCTTGTATACTGAATGTGTAGTAGGTAGTTATATTACTGAAACTTTCTGTGGTCGTTTTCTTTTTCATTCAAAAATTATAATTCTAAATATGTTTAAATATATAAATTGATGCTCTGAATAATACTATGAGACAAAGAACCTCCAAACTTTCCATTGAGTTTGTTTTGTGTCGGCCGTCTACTGTGCCTGGGTCCTACCCATAAGAGAGGTCCTTTTTCTGGTAAGATTACTAGAGAAAACTAATTTTTCATTTGTAGGTGGTTGTCAATTTTAGATAACTTCTGAGTTAGGGATTCAGGAATGTGTCTACTTCTCCCTCATCACTGGCATCACATCTGAAGAGTGTCCCAGCCTTTTCTTTTTCTGCAGTGTCTAACTGTGGGTTTATGTTCCCATGTACTGCTGGAAGTATTTCTGATGATAGCTGAGAGAGGAACTGATCTATGAGTATAGCAGAATCTTATTAAGAGTTATTATATTGCTGTGTCCCTTGTTCTTTTAGGAGAATGTACTATTTGATTTTCCTTTAGGAGCCTGGCTTATTTAGTCTCATGTGTTTGGCCACCCAAGCAGTGTCAAGGATGGGTTCATTTTCATGTCATGGTGCTTAAACTCATTCTGATATTGGTTGGCTACTCCCACAAGTTTTTTGCTACTATTGATTTCTAGCACATCTCACAAGTAGCTTATCATTGTAGAGGATTTGTAACTGGGTTGATATTTACCTTTCCATCAGGTTACATGACAAGTATCTTCCAGTACCATGAACATTAGTTCACAAGGATAAAGACTGATAGCCACCAGCTCAAATTCTCCCTGTTCAATGAATTGGTAGGTTTTGTCTGCATCAGTAGGGCCTTACCATCATTTGATAGAGGGCAAGCAATATCCTTGTAGTAGCTTTTGTTGTTTGGGGTTTTCATGAGACCTTGTTGGCCAACAACTTGACTAAATATAACCCATTTCTGATACTGGAAGCTTCATTTGGTGACAAGAGATGTTCAAGTGACAGTCTCTCTGGCCTGGTATGTTAGGATTTCCTTTAGATCACCTCCATATATGTGTACCTTTTGGTAAGCTTCTACTGTATTAGGCTTCCATGTGACCCCTCAAATGGTCCTAGTTTTAGCCATCTCGCTCTGTACTATCTTCTTTGCCACTCCCCATTTTCCCTCCTACATTTGATCCTCCAGTTCCTGTTCCCCCATCAATTTTTACTTTTTTAATTTGTTTATTATCATTATCTATTCCTTACAGTTCCTTTCACATGTTTTATGGATTCCAGATCTGTGTTTTTATGGTAGCCCTGTGGGAGGAGGGCATGTGTCTCTGCAAGTATATGTGTTTCTTACACGTTGTCTCTTTATCTTCTCTTTATTTCATTCTGATTTGTTTGCTTTTGGTTTGCGTTATTGATTTTATATTGTTTAGATTATTGTTTCCAAATGAGAGAAAGAAAGGAGGTAGGATGGTCTTTGAGGAGTATCTCAGAGGAGTTGAAAACATAATCAGAATATTGTGAATGGAAAAATCTATTTTCAATAAAATAAAAACAGAAAAAATGAAATATACTTTGATGGTTGTAGTAATATCTTCATAAGTATGCTAGCTAACCTTATGTCAAATTGACACACAAGCTATATTATTGGAAAGGATAAAACTCAACTGAGAAGCTAATTGTGAGTGATGCCATCCCTGGGCTAATTATTTTGGGTTCTATAAGAACGCAAGGTGAACAGGTCATAGAAAGCAAGACATTATGCAGCACCTTTCTATGGCCTCTGCATCTGCTTCTGCCTCCAGGTTCCTGCTCTGTTTGAGCTTTGGTGGTGATCAGAAACATGAAAGTGTAAGTCAAGTAAATCCTTTCCTGCACAACTTACTTGTGTCTTGTTTCCTTGAAGCAATGTAAACCCTAACTAAGACCATAAAGAATGTTTTACATTTGGTTGGTTCAAGCTTTCTGAAGAAAATTTCTGCTCATATGTTTTTATAGTCAGGTCATTAAAGGTTAAGCATCTAAGACAAAAGACTTTATATGATAGTTAATGATTTGTAGAGATCATTTCTAAGCAAGGTATACATATCATTATATATCAATTATATCTATTTAGTAATATACTTAAATAAAGTATATTTTCAATTACACATTTATTTTCAACACTTTCCACATAATCATTGATGAAGCATAATCCATCATTCTGTGATATTAGGAGTTAATACCTTTAGGAAATATTTGGTTTTAGATGTGGCCATGCGTGCAAAGTCATCATTAAGGATGATTGCTCTTATGCAGTAAAGACAGAACTCTTGCTCACTATTTTCATGTCATGTCATAGAATTTAGGTACAGAAACAGAATCGGGGAGCTGGCTCCAATGTCCCTGAGCTGGGATCTCGCTCTTACAGTTTTTAGAAATATGAAGAGTGTTTGTTGAATGGGGCACTCTGTATATGGAATTCTGGTATAGTTTTCCAAATTGACAGAACAATGGAAATGGCTCAGAGGTGGTTTGTTATAGTGAAGGAAGAGACTGTAACCAACTACCTATGGAACTGCTTCTCATTGACATCTGTAAAAATTTTGCATATGTCAGCATATGCCAATAAGTCTAATTTGTTTTTTGTGTTGGGATTATTTCTCAACTCAACTGTCAATTTGTGTTTTCATTTACATTTTTTGTCAATATCCTGAGATTTTTCAAAGATTCTTCAAAAACTATATAACTATCTATCTATACAATTACTGCAGGTTAGACTAATTTTCAATGAGAATATTATTATTAAGCATAGTCAAATATAGTTAAAATGTTCCTGACTAGCACTAAATTTTAGTTGCTTATCCCTGAAAGAAAACATGTAAATTTATTTTCCATTTTTTCTAAAGGCAAATATTATTCCATAAATATCGACAAACCTTTTTCTTACTGATTTTAAATATACAGAGTGAATGCTTATTTGACTACCTTGTGATCTAAGATGTGGAAGAGACCAATTTGAAGACCTTGTATTTCCTTCTTCCTGTTTTTGTTATGTGGAAGAGCTATCAGCAGTGATATAGAATCCTAGGCTCCCAAAAGGTTTTTATGTTAACAAAGGCCCATGCTTTGCCAGAAGTATCACAGAGTAATCTGTTCTCTAAAAGACAATCTGAGAAGATGCAGACATGGTGTGCAACATGAGGCAAGACTGAAAGTCCTTTCTCTACACCGAGGGAGGCTTATAGAAAATCAACATATACTTCAAATTGTAAAGGAGGCAGAATTATTTTAATGTATTGAGATGTTACAAATTCTCAGGGGAGTTAAAGGCTAGATCTTTCTTTTTAAGATTTATTTATTCATATTTTATACATTTTAGTGTTGTGCCCTTATTCATTCCATTCCTATGGAGGTCAGCACATGGCATCAGAACCCATGGAACAAAACTTTACAGACGGTTGTGACCTGTGTCATGGATGCTGTGAATGAGCCTGGGTAATCTGCAAGGGGAGAAAGTGTTCTTAACCACTGAGTAATGTCTCCAGCCTCAAGACAGGATTCTTCTAATGATTCTCTGACAGTCAAAATGAATTGTTGACAGCTATTTAATCCTCTATTGAATTTTCCCTTGAGAATACTTAATCAGCATTTTCATACTGCGTTAGTTATTTGACATTATAATAATTACATACCTGAGGTTGCAATAGCAATGAGATCATCACATATTAATGAATGACCCATTTTAAATTAAGTGAGTTTTGGCAGAATAAAATTTATTCTCAATGCTCATAAACATATAAAAATAGAAATAAATGTATAAGTACAAGTATATGTATTTCTCTGCCAAAAGTAAGCATATATAAATATGTACTTAAATTTTTCCTTAAATTTTAGCATTGCATATAATTTTTGGAGATATTCTGAAATTAGGTAAATTTCATTTTAGTGATAAATGACCAAAAGCTGTGTCATACATGTTATTTACAATAAAATCAATTTTATTAAAATACTTTAATATGAAAGCTATGTTAAAAATACATTTACCGGCATGATTTAGCACTGTACAGTGGAAATATGAAAAGAGGCAAAGTTAATGTTATTCTAGTGAACATCAGCACAGGTCATATATCCCCAAGGGCAGGTCTCTGAAAACTACATCCATTCATAAACCAAAAAGAACAGGACGGTGTAGATAGTTTATATTATTGAACATTCGAGAAAGAATTTTTGTTTTTGCCAAAAGTTGTTGCTCCATTTAAAATTATAATAGGCATTTTGGAACAACATAATTTTGTTTGTTTAAAAAATAATTTAGTTTCAGTGTAGACTGTGTGAATCTTATTTCAAGCAATCTTCAGCTGGCAATCTAAATGAAACTGTGTTTGTGATATGCACTCTCTGTACACTTATGATTTTGAATGACTGGAGGGAGTACAAGAACGGAGTATTGATAATTATCTTCTGGTACAGGAAGTAGATTGAATATAACATATTCAAGAGGGGAAAACCAATGCCCAGAGTTAGGAGAATAAATTGTAACTATCAAAAAGAAAAGGGGGGTCAGACATACTTTTCCATAAGGATCATCAATTACATTTCATACAGAAATATGAATAAAATGATATGATTTTTATGTGTAGGCACATAAAGTCAAGGATGGACACCTCAAAAATTGTGGGCAATAATGTATCTTTCTTACATTTTAATCTTTTCACTTAGATATTTGGTCGCAGCAATGAGAAAGTAACATAAATGGTATTAGAGAGACATCAATAAGGAGAGAAATTTATTATAATTTTTCCCATACTTATTACAAGTAACTTATGGTAAAATTATGCCTTAACTGGGACATGGCAAAATTTATAACTTTCACATATTTAAGCTGGTGGTTGATTCAGTTCTTTTCAGTATAATAAGTCTGACCCTTTAATATAGGACTAAAGGGGATTTTTGCCTTTATTTGCTAAGGATTATCCTTGGTAATATTCACAGAAAGCCACTTTTGTATATCAAACTAAAAAGAAACCAGAGATCAATTACTTATGTTAAATTGTTATTATAGGAAGGTACATCTGTACATTTATTTATAAAAAATTGCTTCAAAATGGCATTGTGGTTTGAGCTTGCGTTCTTAGCACTTACAAATCTGAATCAAGAAGATTTCATTAAATTCAATGATAGGCTGGATTAGTAGTAGTCAGTGCTATACTAGCCTGATCTGTTCTCTGGGAACCTCGCTCAACATTAATAATAAAATAATGATGATAATAAACACAGAAACTAAACCACGAAAATAGACAAAACCTAACTGAACCAGCATGATCAGTGAGGCTGATATTACAGGAAGCTCACCATACATAGGTCATATGAAGAGATGTAGACAGCAGGACAACAAAATGGAAGCCAGCAGAGAATAAATTGTCCCCAAGGAAATGCCAACATATACGCCAAACATAACGGGAAAAATCAGCATTTTGTGTTAGCTACAGGGGCATCTGGTTACTGACCCAGCAGATTTGCTTTGCTCTGCTACTCACAATTATATTGTCTCAACTTGTTTTTCGTGGATAAAAATACGCACTTGAGTTTTAACCATTCCCCTTAACAGAACAGAAATGTAGATAGCCAAGGTTAACCTGGAGTCTCCTATTTTACTGATCGTTATTAGGGAAAGCTTTTCTTTTCCTAGGGAATATCTGTCTTTCTTTTTAACTGATATTGGGGACTAATTTACCTAAGATTTAATGGGTAGAAATTTTGTGTTTGCATATGTTTATTTAACGTTTGAATAAACTAATTATAAAGTTCTATTAAATATCATACAGAGTAGTCTATTGCATATTTAAACATTCAATTTTGATTGTTCTTAGCAGTGCACACACATACACATATGCATGTACACACACACACACATATGAGAACACTTCAAAGAGACAAACACTAGAAAACCTGAGAGTAAAGTTGTATGTCTTCATTATTTCATGTAGACAGTTGCATTGTGATATGCACAAACTCAAATGTTTGAGCATGTATACAATCCATTCAAGTATATATTCATATATAAACTATTTATCAATAAGCCATCAAATAAAAAATTAACAAAAAGGGATTTACATTGCAAGTTGGCCATTGTATATGCACTATAATAATTAGTATGAATAAAGTACAAATAAAATAGTTTAATTTATTAATATTCATATGCCTACTCTAATTTCTTTAGTGAATGAAGGCAAGAAAAATTTAGAAGAGAAAATTTTAAACCTCTTACCATGCAAATAAGCGTCTTCTATATTATAAAATTGTCAGTTTTCATTATAATCGCACTTAGAGTACTGAAATGAGAAGTGATAATAAATAAACACCTGCATTATTAAAGGAAGCACAGATAGAAATTCTAGGGAATTTTTCTAAGAAATGCAACCACCCCCATGGAATTTATATCTAGAAAATATTTATAAATGATATCATAGTGTTGGAAGGCATTTCTGGCTGGTTGAGGTTGCTGTCTCTTATGGATGGGAAGCATTTTCCAAAACCTCAACAACATAGAAACTCCCTGCCTCCCCAGCCAAACTTCCTGCTCTACCTGCCCTTATCTGGATAGTGGCCCTTGGCCTGGAGGACTGACCTTATCTGAAATCTCTCTCAAAGACAGTTGTCTGATTTATGTTTACCTTGAACCTTGGCACTAGGTCCAGCTAGAAGCCCTGTGCTAGGAACTCTGCTATAAGACCCTACTGTCAGAACACCTTGTGATAGGAGCCATCCATTTAATGTAAATTATGTAATCAGCTAAAGGCCCCCTTTCCAAATATACTTAACAATTATGCATAAACTACAGTAATATGCATCACAATACACAATTATGACCATAAATAGTGTGAGGTTCAGAGGAAAATCATCCCCTCAGTGGTAAAACACATCAGACTATCAGCTGTTTGTTCTTATTGATGTGAGGGTGCTTTGTAACCAAAGATATTATCCACATAGCCTAAGCTCACTGACTTTGCTTAGAATATAATTTTACTATGTTTTCACTTCAAAATGAACTTCCACGTTTTTTTTTCTTACACAGAAATGCTAAAAAGGCAGAAATGAAATCAGGAGATAAGAAAGAGGCTGGGGTACTTCAATCAGAACTCACAGATACAGTTAACTCGGAAAGCACATGTTATTAATTCCTAAGGCATGATCAGCCCATCTTTGTTGATGGAATGAAGTGCACGAGGGTCTTGATATGGCATGGGAGGAGGGTACAAAGATATATAATTGACTGTTTTACAAATTAAGGAAAGAAGACAAAGACGCATAGAACTAGAGGTAAGAAGTAGTGTACAAGATCAGTGCCACATTAAGTATGCAGTTGTCTTTTCTAAAATAGTTGGATAAGAAAAATGATTTTTTTCCTCAACTTTAGTGAACAGTTTACTTATTTTTCAGATCTTCACTATTACAATAGCATGCTATTTCTTTTCCACTGGAACAGTTTTGATGGAGCCCTTGACTTGTATTGAGCTTTTAAAACATTTGTATTGGAGATGTGTGGCAAACAAGTTGAATGGGATTTAGAAATCATTTCACCAAGGACAACTCAGGATAGCCTTGTAGTAACTGGGATATGCAGCGATTGGAATATGCCAAGGTTGAGAGTCATAATCTAGAAAGGTCTTAGGACATAAAATTCCAAGACTGTATCTTTTTTTTAAAGTTTTGTTGTTGTTTTGTTTTGTTTTACTTTTCCTGGGGGAATGGAATTAAAAATCTGTTCACTGATGAGATAGTACTGAAAACAGACAGACCAAAGACATTTTTTGACTCAAGTACAGATGATAAACCGACGAATTATAGGAAGCTGTATACAACAGCATAGGTAAATGGTTATCTACAGGAACACAAATGACTCAAATAACTGTCATAACCAAATAGCCTACTCCACTTTCACTGATAACTCAGAAATGCTGCATCAGTGGAATTTCCTACATAATATTCAGACTATTACATGACAGAAGAGTATCATTTCTCCAATAAAATGTCTACTGCTTAGAACCTTAAAGAGGAAATGTGTACGTTTCAACTTTCTTTTTCAATGTTTTTTCTTTAATTGAAAATAGATGATTTTCTAATACAAAATATTCTGACTATAGTTTCATCTCATTCTTCTACCAGTTGATCTATCCCTTCCCTCCCACCCAGGGTCACATTTTTTTCTCTCATTAGATAGGAACAGGTCACTAGGAGATAACAACTAGACATGAGAAAATAAAATATAGAACTTAAGAAAAAAGCACCCTATATCATATTTGGAATATGCAACACAACAGTGGGAAAAAAAACTCCAAAATCAGGCCCAAGAATCAGAGAACCACTCATTGTCATATGCAGGAGTCCTACAAAAATACTAAGCCAGAAACTATGATGGAGATACAGATGACCTGGCATAGACCTGTGTAGTAGGCCTTGTGGTCCCTGCTTTAGTCTCTGCGAGTTCATGTGTCTTGATCACTTGGTTAAGAAGACCTTGTTCTCCTGGTGTCCTCCATCTTCTCCGGTCCTCACACTGCTTCTGCTACCCTCTTCAGCAGAGGGCTCTGAGCTGTGACAAGAGAGAGTTGATGGAGACATCCCATTTAACCTATTGCTCCTCTCAATTGTCTGGCTCTAGGTCTCTGCATCTGTCCCCATCTGCTGCTGAAGGAAGCTGCTCTGAAGATGACGGAATAAGGCACTGATCTATGAGTATAGCAGGCTATTATTGAGTCATTTTTATTGATACTTTAGTTTATTTATTTTTAGAGCAGTAATGTTTAGTTTTATCATAGGTGTTTGGGCTGACTAGTCTCTGGTTCTTGGTAATTATGCATGGTTATGGGTATGGGTTCCATCTCGTGGAGTGGACCTGAAAAAAAATTCAGACATTGGAGGGATATTGCCACAAGTCCCATGTCACCATTGCACTAGCATATCTGCAGGAAGACAAAGTGTTGGTAAAAGATTTTGCAGCCGGGTTGCTGTTTACCTTTGACTTTTGGTAGCCCTCAGAGTACTGTCCATCCCCAAAGACAGTAGAGCATAGGGTTGAAGGTCCAGTGTAGGTACCAGCTCAATGTCTCCATGTTCACTTACTTATGTGGGAACTGTCCTTGACAATCTGTCACCTCTGTCATTTTGCACAAAGAAACCCATTGTCTTAGCAACAGACTCAGTTGTCTGAGGATTTCCATGAGATCTTCTTGTAGTAATTTTCTTATGAATAACTTTTCCTTTCTTTAAAATAAATTTGTTCATTTAATTTATATCCTGACCACCGTTTCCCTGCCGTCCTCTCCTCCCGTTTCCTCCCACAGCCTCTGTCTGCCTCCCGCAATCCATTCCTCCTTGTTTCTGTTCAGAAAGGAGCAGGCATCCCAAAACCAAAATAAGGCATGTCAAGGTGAGCTAGGACTAAGCTCCTCCAATTAATTTAAGGCTGGGCAAGCAGCCTAGTATGAGGACTGGGTTTCTAAGAGCCAGATAAAGCATTAGGGACAGTTCCTATTCCCTCTACTAGGAAATCTACAAGTAGGCCAAACTACACAAGTGTCACTTATATGAAGAATACCTAGGTTGGTCCTATGCAGTGTCCCTGGTGTCAGTCCAGATTCTGTGAGTTCCTATGAGCCCAGGTTAGTTGTTTCTGTGGGTTCCCTTGTGATGCCCTTGAATCCCCAGGCTCATACAATTTCCTCCCTATCTTCAGCAGGGTTCCTTCAGCTCTGACTAATTGTTGACTAGGGATCTCTGCATTTGTTTCCGTCAGTTACTGGATGAAGACTCTCTGATAACAACTAGGGTAACCATTAACCTGAGTACAACAGAATATTGTTAGGCATCATTATGTTGACATAATTTTTGTTTTTCCAATCATATTTGGTTCTATCCTATGTCTCTGGGCCATCCAATTTCTGAATCCTGACACTCAAGGAAGTGTCATGGGTGGATTCACTTTTCTGGGATGTGTCTGAGGCAGGACCAGTCATTGGTTGACCACTAACAGAACTTTTAGGCCACGCTTATCCACCTGCACTTATAATATGCAGGGAAAACTCTAGATCAAAGGTTGTGTGGATGGGCCAGCATTAAATCCCTCCACTGAAAGTCCTGCCTGATCACAGGAGATGGCCATTTCAGTCTCTGCATCTACCATTGCTAAGATTCTTAGCTGGGGTCATCCTTGAAGATTCTTGAGAGTTTTCCTTGCACCAGGTTTGTACTTGACCCTAAAACGTGCCCTTTTCCAGTCATCTCATTTAATTATATCACCCACCATCTACTCTGCACCCTGATCCCTCATGTTCCCATCTCCACTGCCCCAGTTCACCCATGAGATATCTTTTAGTTTCCCTTCCTTGGGTATTCCTGCATCATTTGTATTCATTATACTGACTTAAGAGTTTGGGGTCTTCTCCTTCCCACCAAGATGGATTGATTTCCAGTGCAAACAGTTATATGAGAATGTAGAGGAATACTCCAATTGAGTGTGGATGGTAAAGATGGACTTGTGAATTTATATACTCATCAAGTTCATACCATTGCCAGAAAAGAAAAATACTAAAGAAATATTTTAGATGAAATTGACATACTTTGATTTTTGAAATTTAAGAATATATGACATTTATATAGGATCTGGGGATACAGCAATAGGCATATGTGTCAGAAAACATATGACGATAGATTTATATTTCAATCATTTTGGGAGAAATCACCATATAATAAAAGAGCCAGTGCTCAAAGATAATTCAAGACAACCCAAATATGAACAAACAAATCAAGGGATGAAGGATGTAATGGGTTTACTGGAAAAAGAGAAGATCTGGGTCAAAATAAGAATTTCAAAGTAAGGCCTATTAAAATAAAAGTAACATATATTAGAAAGTACAGAGAAATGAGTGAGTAAATTTTTTGAAACTTAGAAGTATGAGTGATTTTATATATAAGACATTTAAAGTTGAAGAAAACAATCTATGCCAAATATCATTCCATTATGATTGAATGCATTTATGCGGGCACATGTGTATGTGCAGGTGTATGCAGGCATGTGGTGGCTTGAGATTGCTATGAAGTGTCTCCATTCATAGGTCTCTTCTCATACAAGGAAGCAGGCTTCTTATTTAGTCCAGCTTGTCTAGCTAGTTCTGAAACCTTATCCTCACCTTGCCCAGCAAATGCGTTCACCACTGAGCCAACTCCCCACCAGAAAAGTCAATGTTTAAGTCACAAAAAAGTTGACCATTACTGAGCTTTGTAGTCTACACATATTTTAAGAGGTCATGAATGCCCAATGATATTCTTTCTTGTTTAACAAGATTGGGCATAAATTCAGATTGAGTTTTCCTGGGTTCTACATGGGACCCAAATATAAGCACATCCCAGTCAATCTTGATCTTACATCCTTTTAGCATCATAATAACTCAGCACTTTTTTAGTTTTTTTTAAATTGTTTTTATTGAGCTATATATTTTTCTCCACTCCACTTCCTTCCTCTCCCCTTTCCTTCTACTCTACTCCTAATCCCCATGTTCCCTATTTACACCGGAGGGACATTTAGGTTGTTTCCAGGTTCTGGCTATGACAAATAATGGTGCTATAAACATAGTTGACCACATGTACTTTTAATAGTCATGAATAGCTAAAAACCCATGAATCACAAGAAATTAAATGAACTCAAAATCAAGAGTTATCAACACATAAAAATGAAAAATACTAATATATAAATAAAATAGTACTAAATAATATTTTAAAACTGAAAATTAAGCTAGTACATGCTTAATGAAAGTTCTATTTCAAATGTGAAGATGGGTAATGACAGAATATTTGTCTGAGTTTTACAACCTTGCAAAGCTATACAAAAATTATGTACCATAGGTAAACAAAATTGAATCATAAAATATATTGATATTGGACCAAATTACCTAATTGTTTAATAAATAAATTCAACTTTAAAATGTTTATAAACAATAAATAATGAAAAACTTATAAAAATTTTAATTTAATAAGTTTTAATATTTTATCATCAATATTTATATGTAAAATAAATTCTCTCTATGAATTTTGATACTGCTTTTCATTTTATAGGTTAGAGTGGCATGGAACTCATTAAAATCTTCGTCTTTTAGCCTCCCAAAAGCAAAAGCCACCAAATCAGGCTTTAAAAAAAGTTTTTGCTTTGTTTATTTGTTTTGTTTTCTGTTTTGTTGAGACGGGGTTTTTCTGTACAGCACTTTCTGTCCTGGAACTTGCTCTGTCTACCAGTTTGGCCTTGAACTTGAAGATCTGCTTGCACCTGCATCTGTGCCCACGTGCTGGGATTAAAGGTGTGTCACCAAATTGTTCTTAAAACTCAAAAACGTCTAGCAAAAAGAACTAAGACTAGTTAGCATTACAAAAATAGACTCCATGATTTGTTTCTTTTGTTTTTAACCTCTTAGCATATACCCTTCTCCCATCCTTCTCTATGCTTTCTTTTTCCAAAACTTCATCTTTTTTATAGAAACAATTAGGAAAATTCAACTCAGTGTTATGTTGATGTTATGTTAACAATATACTTTTTATTAGTTAATGCAGAAATAACTCTCATTTCTCAAAGCTTAGCATAGCCTCTTCTAAACGGTTCAAAGATCTTCTGGTTCAAAACTCACTTCAGCAGAACTCCACGTTAATGTTATAGGTAAAAATTTGAAATTCTGTTGCATTACTTCAGATTTTACTGTACTAAACCTTCAATTTTCTGGATTTGTTAAGTCACCCATGATCATTACAATGAAAGAAGGCATCATCATGGCAATGATCTTTCTTGAACTTCTTTCACATTTTCAGTATTTTTATTCAGGAAGAGTAATCCATTTTAATAAAAGTGGGTCATTTCTAGTCTTATTACTATCATATGCCATTATAAGAATGGTGAAATAATAATAAACAGTATTCAGCTTTGTAGGGGAATTAGATGAGGTAATAATGTGTGGAATTTCAGGACGTGAGTATTTTCTTATCATCATTGGCAGGAAGCCTTTCTTCAACTGCTGTGGAAATTCCTTGTATCAATTAAATGGAAAAACATAAACAGATCACTGTTCAGGGAATTTCTGAGATTTGGTGCTTGACACCTGATGCTTTCTATTACTGTAGTTTTGAATAAACATATATGTACATTTTCATCTTTTATTTCAATTTTATACCAAGTTATTTACTTCTATGTGTTAAGCATGCATGGAAGCACGCACACACAGTGAATCTGGGAGATCAGAGGACAGCTTCCAAGAGCTATTCCCTCCTTCCATATAAATTCCAAAGATCAAGCTCAGATTGCCCCACCTGGCAGCAGGTGCATGTACCTGCTGAGTTATCTTAACAGCCCAGCGTTTTTTCTATGTTTAGAATCTCTTTGGCTATATGTGCAGAATAAAAACATGAGCCTATGGTATAAATATATTTTGGGTTGTTAATGTAACAATAAAGTCATGCCGTGGTTGGTAACTATAAAAACTTAGAATAACTTGATGATGGTTGTTTTCCCTGACCTCGCAAAGAGCTTAAGGCTCTGCACATTCTCACTGTTGGGGAAGACAGGATGTAGTTATAAATATATAAACATTGGCAGCAATCAGGGTTGTTTTTCAGTCTCTGCCCAGCAAGCCACTTGCAACATATTAACAAACACTTCCCAGTGAAAAGATCTGGAAGCCTCTGCCAGAACCTCATCTTCCGGGACTGGAACAGCTGACAACAAATTTCATCAAAGCTTCTGTAAGGCTTACTACTAATTGGCAGCATTCACACACTCTATTTATATTCTGGCTTTGTGCCACTGTCATCCAAATGAAACATTGTGTAGATCAAGTGATTGATTTACAAACCCGACCAATGGAAGATTTTGTACTATAATGAGAGCATGGTCCACATATCTCATTACTCTTTAGAGAAGACAGGACTCATTGTTAAGGTGTTGATGGCTACCTTCCCTTTCATTTTGTGTCTCCTTAGTTACATTCTCATTGTTAGAGAAATACATTCTCCAGTCCCATTTATTTGCCTGTTTCTTCGTGATGACATTTCTTAGTAAGCTATACTTAGTAAGCTTAGTAAGATTACTGTCTATCAGACACTAGGGTGTTTGTTCCCACTTGTCCCTTAATGCTATGCTTTTCCTACATAGAAATGCCCATTTTTCTCTATATGATTATGGCAAGCCATGAATTAGTCTTTCTCTTCTTTCAGTAATTTTAGAATTGAGAATTTCATACATAGATGTGAGGAATTTGGATCTAATATATCCACACACCCTCCTCTTACACTTTTTCCCATCACTATTATCACTTTTGCCTCTAGGTTTCATGTGATGCCTAAGCTTTTAAGTTTTGTAAATCCACTGATGCCTCCTTACACTGCTATTGCTAGATCTTTTAACATACCATGAATCAAAAATACCAGTAATTATTTGAAGGTTAGGTAGGAAAAATATCTGTAGTAGTCTCATTCATAATATTTGGCTTTTCCTCAATGGATTTTATCCTTCTTCTGTCATAAGACACTATATACTTCTGTGTTCCTGCCATTCCAGTTCTTTGGTGATGACTATGACATTCATTTCCCCTTCAAGTTGGCATTTTAGTATCTCTCAAACATATTTAGTTACGCTAAATTGTGGTGTCTGATTCTCTAAAGATTAGGAATTGAATACACAATTTCTAGGTTTCTTGACACAAAAAGAGATGCTTCCTTGGGATCCTCTACCTCTATTATTAACAATAGATTAGAAACATCTGAATAAAAATGTAAATTATATTTATAGAAAGTTGTCAAGTCTTGACACTACATGGTTTTTGAAAAAGACCTAGTATCCAATATCTTTTCAATTTTCTTACATTAACTACAGAGTGAACTTTCTCCACCACAATTTTAAACTTAAAGCAAAAAACTAAAAAAAAAAATCCTGATTTGTAAAAATTAAAATATCTTGAATTGGTGATTTGACATATAAAAATAAAACATATTTCAGAAATATTAAGATCAAAATTATAGTTGAAGTTTTGACAATAAAATGTAAATGTTTTAACACTATATATATGATATATATATGTGTGTGTATATAGATATAGATATACATGGTAGGTAAGTCTGTAAATTTATCTGAAATGATTCTAAATAGAAAAACAAAAGTTAAAAGACTTTAAGGGAAAGAAAATGGATGTTTTTAAACTAGGAACAGACATTGATATTGAAATGATTACTTCCTAGATGGTCTGGTGGCTGCGGGTGCTTTTTTATTAGGTCTTAGAGTAAGTGGTAGACACTGTAGTATAGCTTGAGAATAGTCATGCATCTGTGTTATCTGTCTGTACAAACAAGGTTTCTTTGATTCCTCTAATTGTATCTTAAATATAGCGGGCTGTACTTGCAAGCAAGAGTACAAGTTTTACTACAGGATCTACAGAAATGCCATCTCAAATCTCATAGAACTTATAACATTGCTAGATTCAGACACTGTGACTCCTCACTGTATGATAATGAAAGTTTTAACTGCTCCTCTTTTATGCTTGTTTGTCCAACTGGAAAAATAAGCTTTATTTATTTAATAACTTTAGCAGTTAAAGTAACTGTTACTACATTTAAAAACAATTATATCAAAATTATTTTTAATTTTAAATAATTAACCTAAATACTAGTATTTGAAGATCTATATTATAATAATATCTATAAGAATATCTTTGATTTAAACTAATTATAATTGATATATATGCTCACAATTAAATCAATTACTAAAATAGTGAAAGAACTCTAAAAGTAGCATTATAAATTGAGGTAGAAAAAAATCTCCAGCATCTATTTAAACTTTTTAATAAAAAGAGAACATAAAATGTTGTAACATTATTGATCTTTGGTCCCAAAGATTTAACCTAGTTTCCCAATGCAGAAAATATCTTAGAACTTCTAATATATCTGCAGAATATATCTGTATTTAGCTGGTCATCATGTATTGTACTTAGCAAATGTAATTCAAACAGGACCTGACAAAAGTTAAAAGTAATCATAACTTTCCATAAGGTATTATTCAGGTTGGGAATGAAGAAATGATTCTGTTAGAAAGAACAGTTACCGCCCTTTCAGGAGACCAAAGTTCAGCATCCTGCATCCTCATCCTGTGGTCCACAACTACCTGTAACTACAGGCCCCCAAATACCAAATTTCTTTAGCTCCTTCAAGTACTGCACACACCTGAAATGCTTTCAGGCACACACAAACACACGCATACACACACACACACACACACAAAACACACAGCACAGACATACTTATGCACATACACCACACATGCTCCATACACATACCACACACACACATACACACCACAAATGAACATAAACATCAATAAAAAATATATCATTAAAAAAGTAAAACACTTTGATATTTTAATACAATAGTGAACATGAATTCTTATTTGCTTTTATAACCCGCTTTTTTTTTCTTACTGTAGGTATTCAACAATGAGCAACTAGGTATACGATAAGATTTGTAGTCAGGATAACTTTGAAATAATTCATAATATGTTTTGACTATCATTTTTGGTTATAATATGCACTATAATATGGGGTTTTAAATTTTACTATAATTTTGGTTTTTTAATTATACCTTTTCAAATCTTTATCCTTCTGTCCCTTGTGTAAAAACTATCAAACACCATTTGAGATTAGCTGTAATATTTGTTTATATATGTATTTATTTTGTTTGTGTTATTGATAAAATTTTATTAATTATTTGAGAAATTTTAAACTTATATTTAATGTGTTTTAATTTAACATAGAGGCAAAATAAGGTTTATTGTAATGAATATACATAATATTAAGCAAATTCAATGTTTGAAGCATCTTTTACTGATATTTTAGTTTACTAGGCTTTTCCAGGGATAAGACTCCATTTGAGTACTAAAAAGCTAGATAAATTGACAGCCTGGCCCAAGTGATGATTTCATTCATCAAGACAAATTTGAACTGTTGAACTCTGTGTGATAGATGTGAGATGATTCCCCTGTACCAGATTTTTCTTAGGATGAAACTGCAGTGTGATGAAGGGCAATTTATTCCAGCGCAAGCACCTAATTTATGAGGAATGCAGTACTCACTTTTACTATTTTGCAAGATGGTTTTGTCTTTTTGCTTATCTCTGACTCCCTCAGCAGATCTTGACAGAGCAGGGAAGAAGTTTTATTAAGGGCCCGGGCAATAAAGATTGAACAGAACTCTTGAGACACAATGATTTTTTTTTTTCCTGTAAGGAAGGCTGTCTTGTTTCCTAGAGACTGTGATCAACTGGGACGATGCTATTTGCAACTTTGCATGCCCTCCAAGAAGAGCATAAAACACTGTGAAAGCTTGGTGAGCAAAGCTTTATTTTATCCAGAAGAAGCCTCTTGTATTACTTCAGTTTATGTCTTACCCTCTTCCTTTTTAGTCATATTGTACATCCTATTGAATTTAAATAGGCATGGATAATTCTTCAACATTCTGTGCACCTGCTCCAGAATAAAATGTATCTTTACATTAAGATACCAGGCTAAACTATGAATCCATAAAACGTGCATAGGAAAATGTCCTTTGTTGTGTTTCAATGGTTTGAAATGTAATTCTGGGACATAAACATTAGGGTAATACACAAAAAGTCAAATATTTAATAGTGTCCCCCTTGCTTTAAATGGGACCACAGATTGAACATCAGGAAATAAGAAGCCTTCTTTCAGGATGCTTTCCAGTGGTCTTTCTTGCTATCTCTAGATTGTTTATATATCTATGTGAATTTATTAATTGGTATTTTTAGTCCATTCTTGTAAAGTAAGTGGAATAATTAGAATTTTAAATTCAGTATAAAACAGCTGATATGTATAGTTTAGTTCTTATATGAAGGAAAAAAACTGGATTTTTTTGTAAGAGCCTTCTACACGGTAGATTTTGCTGCTATCCCAGATGGTATAGAGTTCCATAGGTGCAAGGCTGGCCTTGAACTAACTATGCAGTTGAGGATGAGCTTGAACTTTTTCCCTCTTGCCTGCATATTTAAAATTTTGGATCACAAGAATAAAACAGATTTAAAAATTCCAGTTCCTCTTGACTCTTCTCTTGGCTTCACTATTGGTCTTTTGTTTCTTTTTTCTCTCTCCTGGTCCCCTCTCCCATCTCTCTTCTCTTCCTCCTTGATCTGTGTCCCTCTCTCTCCTCTCATAGCCCAACCTATTCTTCTTTCCGTGTTCAGTCTGGATTCTTCCAGATGCCTCATAACTACAAAACACACTTCTCTTCAACCATAGAAAAGCTTAACTCCTAAGTATTACTAAACATTTCCTCTTCTAAATGTTTATATTACTAGCAAGAATTTATATCATAAATAGTATTATATGTATAAATACTAACAAAGTGAAATAAAATACAAATGTCAATCATTTACAAAAACTGTATCTATACAAACCTTATACCATTACAATGTTTTCATAAACATTTACAAGTATAGAAAGCAAAACTGTATGTTTTCATTTTCAAATGAGGAAAAGAGATACTTTATTTTGATTCAGGATTTGTTATTTATTCATTTCTTTGATAATATACCCTAAAGCTTACCAAAGATGGAATGGAAAACAGGAGAGATTGCCTCCCTTAAAGGTGCGCGAATCCCAGAATAGAATAGCACAGAGAACCTTTAGATCAGCATTCTGACAAGTCAAACTTTCGTCTGTTGAAAGGGCATTTCCTAGGGGTTGGTTTATGATGTCATTTTAATTCCAAGACTTTTATTCTGTAATTATTGGTTTTACCACTAGGGTTATGCGAAACTATGATGAACTAATATGTTACTTTGAAAAAAAATGAGATTACTCTTTCTCCTGCTTCTATGCCTGTTTGAATTCTTCAAATCTAGGTATTTATTATTTCTCCCCATCCCTGTGAAGCAGTCTCTTAAAGTATAAAGCTTGACTAAAGGACATACGCTCTTGTTCATTTTGGTGAGGTTCGCTCTTTTGGAAGATACCTTAATTTCTAAGCACAGATCAAACTATAGGCATAAAGAAAAGCTGTAAATATACTATGACTACACACCCTACTAAATGTCATCTAGACATACAATGTTGTCCCCTCTTACATAAGCCCATATTATTTCCTAACATGGATACCCATTTTACACCACGATAAATACTTTTTCCTTTCTGGAGCCTCCAGTTTTTCATGGTTTCTTAGAATTCAGGACTGGCTACTTCTAATCGAACAGAAAAGGTTGATATATCTGTCCTGTTATCAACACCTGCATCCAAACACTGCTTCGAATCATTATTGCACGTTCACTTTCTTAGCTTGTATCTGAGAAGTAGTCTTCCCTGGGTGCAAACCTAACACTCCTAGAATCAAGACAATTTGCATTTATCCTCAACCCTCTATTTCCAAGATGGTTTCCTTGGCACATTTGCATTCTGTTATTCAATCATTTATAAAAATGATATCAATAAAATAAGCTAAGATAAAACTTTTTGTCACTTTCAGATGTCACTGTATCTCTTCCAAGTTCCCAGAAAAACTCATTTAAAGGAGTTTATATTCATTTACATACAAGTTTCCTACTCTTCTCTTGTTTGTTTGTTTTGTTATCATAGTAACTGGTCTTCAAGAAGATCATATTTTCTTTTTTTCTTTTTTTATTATTATTATTAAAAATTTCCACCTCCTGCCCCCCTCCCAA
>LOEQ01000585.1:149368-160447 GCA_001685075.1 Bramus lutescens | reverse complement strand
CAAGGAAAAAGCTGGGGACATCTCCTTGGACACCTGGGATCCCCTCTAGAGTTATTATTAAATGTAGTGACCAATTAGTTCTCACTACTCATATTTTCTGCCCAAGAAAGAGGTTGACCTTTGTGTTGTTTCAAGTTCTTCAGTTGATTTTTGGATCTCAACAGTACCTGAACTCCATCACTGCTCGCTCTATGAGCTCTGTAAACTTTGCTCTTGCATTTCCTTCCATGTACTCCACAGTCTGTTTATCAGTTACTTGTCTGTTGCTGTCATAAATTACTATGGTCGCATCAACTTGTGTAAGGAGTTCATTTTGCCTTCTGGCTACAGAGTCCATTACAATGACCGGGAAATATGGCAACAAGCGGTGGGCATGGCAATTGGAACAGAAAGCTAAGGGCTCTTATCTTTTACCTCAGACATCCAGCAGAGGGAGGAAACAGGACTGGGATTGAACTATAAACTCTCAGCGTCAGTGACAAAGTTTCTCCAATAAAGTTGTACTTCTGAAGCTCCTCAAACAATGATACCAAACAGGTACAAGCATTTAAATGCCTGAGGTAATGCAGACTACAATCTGCTAATGTGAGTGTGTCTCAGGTTTTTGTTCTTGGTTTTCTGGCCTCTGTATTTGCTTTCTTCATTGTTTCTTTTGCCTTCCTAATTTTTAGATCTTAAACACCAATTACCTATGTGATTCTTGGTCTTGACTCCTAAGCTAAAATATGAGCCATAAACTTCTTTTACATATGAATAGTTTATTTACATGATGGCTTAGATGACAGAAGTACTTTGATAACAATAACACATAGATGTATTAACCTAAAAGTCATATATATTTACATATAATTTTTAAAGAAGTACTTTTACAAATGTGAATTTTTAAAAATTTCACATGCTGATTACTCAGGTTATTTAATCTGGCTGGGTATAGTCCTCCCTAAAAGTGAAAATTCCTTCACTGGAATATGTAGGTGCTGCTACTTAAGAATGGACAGAGAGACGTTTTGTCTTTGGACTTGAGAAAGAGGAAACACAAAAATAGAATTCTGATAGCCATGGTGGATAGTTTAGACAATATGATGCTGATGTGGATATAGACATGGACCAACACTGAATAGGGAACTATGCGTCTGCACAAATGGCTGATCTCTGATATGTAGAAAACCCAGAAGTAAATTGTTATGTATTTAATCTATTATTCAAATATTTCTTATAGATTGCCACTTTTTATGTGAATCTACCTAAAAATAATCCTTGAGGTCTGAGACAAACATATTCACCTTTCCCTTTAAAACTCTGTGTGTATTTATGCAGTACTGTTTCTTACATCTGAGCACTTTATGTTAAGGTTTGCATATGCACCTATGTAACGCCCTTGTGTGTATAAGTGCCTGCCAGCATCTATCTATGTACTGGTCTATGTGGTGCCTCCAACTGGATTGCTTGAAGCATCTCTTGCTCGCTCATGGCTTCATGCAATCTGTCCAGCATCTGTTACCCTCCTTATCTCTTAGTTGCAAACCTGAGTCAATAAGTCCAAAGGTGAAGGCTATTTTTAGAGATTGGATGGGAATTGATTCCCCAAGAATTTCTAAAAAGAAACGTAAGTCTGCTAACATCTTATGGTAGTCTAGTATAATATACTCCACTTCAGAACCTAAGACAGTAAATATTGAAGAGTTATATTGTGGAGTTTATGCTTCCTATTATATGGGTGTAAAAAAACAGTATCATGCAAAACAAATTATTTTCCTCAAATTTCTGCTTAACTCAGTAGGAAATCAAATGGCATACCCATTTCAAAAATATGACATGAGCTCAAATAGTGGATTTTATTGATCATTTTTTATATTGGAAAATTTGAATTTAGTTAAAGAGACTAGCTGTGATTTCAAATATTAACCCAGGTAACACCAGGTTTCACAAATACTTCTTCTTTTTTTCCTAAGTAGGTAGTTTCCTATGATTTAAGTAAGTACATGTTCTTTTCACTTTTAATATAGAATTCAATGTAATTGATGAAAATGTTAGCGCATAAGGTTTCTTACCTTATTTTGCCAGTTATTATTCATTTCCATGCTCTTATAATTCTTTCCTTTCTTCTCAATTTGAAACTTTATTTCAAATGAATTTGAGTTTATACATTATAAAATTCTAATTAAACACATTAGGAATGCATTTAGAATTATAATTCATTTGTTGGTGATAAATGTCACCATAAAAATATTTCCCTATCAAATTAGTTAAAAAATGTGGACTAGCTAAATCATAATACTGTGAATAATTGAGCAATAAAAATTCATGTACCTGAGGTAATTAACTGGAAGACACAGAAGGCTTCAGTCGCAATGGGAAAATGTGTGTTACAAGAAGAACCAATGAGGTCTGTGCTTTTAGGAAACTTCCATTTTTCTTTCCTTTTTTTCTGTTTTTTTTTATGTGTGTACAATAGTTTTGAGGTTTCATTTATGTATGGTAACAAAGAAAGTAAATAATTCCTAAGTGAAACATAGATGCTTGATACATGTGTAGAGATATACATACTTAGCTACAAGATGCATTAACCTCTCTTAGGTTTATCCCAGATGTTGTATTGTTGTATACACAGAATTGGCAGATGTTTAGCTTGGAAGAGGCTGCTAAATGCTTTTACAGAGCCCTCTTTTGTTACTTTACAATACCAAAAACTAAGTAAGCAACTTCATTTTGTTCTGATATTTTCTACAGTTTGATATTTAAGTCATTTATAAAAGCTTTATAGCCCTAGAGTGATAACCATTGTTTTCATTTTTAGATAAATCTTTAGATGAGTATATATTCAGATACTACTGGGATTTGACAGTGTCTTTCATGAAGTATCTATTTGTGCATTTTAGTATACATTTTTTACATGTATAGCCTGTCTTTTACACTATTTTCAATGCTCAAGCTGAAGTTCCCTTTCTTTCCTCAAAATAACAAGAAGATAAATCATCAATCAGCTGGCTGAGGACTTTTATTCCTCTATCTTTATGGAAATGATGAGCAGGCCAGAAGGTCTTTTCGTGTTCCTCTTGCGCCTCTCTTTCATGTCATTGTTTTCCAGCCCTGATCTTCAGAAGCACGCAGGTGGATACAGCATGGCAGGACCCATCTCCTATTAGAGTTATTCAGGACGCCTTGAGTTTCCGAATGCTTTGCATTGTCTTCAGCCGGTGCTAAGGCTCTCAGCCTAGAATATGAAACACCTAGCCCTAAAAATTTGATAATTATCAGACAACAGAACTCTTTCACAACTGAGTGATCATTGTTAGGACTATTCAGAGTAGATTTTCATGTTCCTGGAGTGGAAGATAAGAGACTGTTCCACCCCTGCTTGGAAACTGGGCCCTGAGTGCAGGCTGGGACCACTGAAGAGTAATCATCTGCTACTCAAAGGCTCCTGGTGGGTGAATTGGTTCCCCTCCTGGGGCGCAGTCTGTCTTCTGATTATCCACTGTCAAGCCCTAATCTATGTTTTATATTCAGTAGCGGTAGAGGGACACTTGTACACTCTGTGAATGTGTATTGCTGTGATCAGAGCAATAAAAAGCTAAAGGGCCAATAACAAGGTAGAGGTATAGACAGGATTTCAGGTGGAAAGAAAGGCAGAGGTAGGTTCAAGACTCCAGGAAACATTGAGAGGAAGCATGCGGTGCAGAATGGAAGAGCAGTACTGTCATATAATAGAACATAAATGAAAATAAATTAGTTAACTTAAGATATAACACCTAGTTGGAAACAAGACTAAGCCATAGGCTTGACTTTCATACTTAATGAATATCCTTATTGTTACTTATGAGCTGTCAGCCCAAAGAGAAGTCTGACTATAAGTAACCTATCTTGTATACTCAGAGGTGGTAGGGAATCTTTAGAACTTAGTATCAGGGTTTAGAAGTTAGGATGCATCCATTTCAGGTACTCTACTAGGTGGTATCAAATTTACTGAAGACAGGATATTGTCTTCTGTATTGGATTAGCTGCTGAGTTCTTATTGAGCCATAGAGCCAGGTCTACCACTATCCTTGCAGCCACATTCTCTTCTACATTTTTCTTCCCATCTATAATCCATATTACAATAAAAAGGTGAGCTATTACCCTTCCAGAGAAGCAGTTATTGAGTCTGATTTTACAACACTGGAATATAGTAGGTAGCACCATAAAATCCTTTTCAACAAACTCACAGAATCAATCTGGTTAGCTTGATTACAAAACCAAAAAAGAACTATGTAGACCATTGGCAGCCATTTTTTGTACCTATCACAGCCTTACCAATTAGCACCCTATCACAGAAATGCCACCCTTACAACTGAGATATAAATGATTCATCTGGGTTTATTACATACAAATCTGGTTCAAGCTGTTTTCAACAGCACAGACTGAAGCTTTTTCTTTAGGATTCAGGATAGTGAACAACAATCTCTCAAGATTCTTTCAGGACTTCTTTGAATGTTTAAGATGGCTGGTCCTTGAATATTGTTGCTCCGCTTGCCATTGGTCTTATAGTCTGTTTGCTGAAGGAAGCTTGGATGCTTGTGAGACTGAATTCTACAGGGACTGAACCAATGGATTCAATGGCTGAAAATTAGGGATAAGAATTGTCATGCCATCTTTGTTTTTTTTTTTTCAGGACAATTAATAAAAATTTGTAATATATACTAGCTCAAGGGAAGGTAAAAGTTGTTCCTACCGTCTAAGTAACAGGTAATGTTGAATTATTCCTCAACCTGGTCAGAGCTTGAAGACTAAAGAGAGTTGAGATGGTTCTCTATCTTAAAATTCACAAATATTAGTGGTGGCTATTGAGATAAAACCAAGTGACAGATGTAGTTCAATTAAAGGTATCCTGGTAAGTAAAAAGAAAATTTGGAAAATAAGGGGAAGTGAAAGAGGATGAGTTCCAAAATTTAATACTCAAGAAGAGTTTCTCACTAGGAATCTGAATATTATAATTGAGAGATTGGGAAGCATTAGAGTGGAATAAATGGTTCTACATATTAAAATGATGATATTTCAAGACATGAGAATGGATATTGTTGGCTGGGCTGGACTTATACATGTGTGCATGTGTTGCCGGAGCTCCTTCTGCTCCTTCAGCCAATAGCCACTGAGATACCAGCCCATTGGGGCATGGTCTCTCTCTCTTTAAAAAAGTAGCAACTGCCCTCAGCTCTCTCTCTGGCTTTGGGCTCCGCTTCCGGCGACTAGGTACCTTTCCTAATTGCACAAAAGGCTATGGTCTAGGACGATGATCTATAAATTTCCCCCTTTAAATAAATAACTATTCTATTAATCATAATTCTGAACCGGTGTGGGATTGTTTATGACTTACACCTTCATGTAGGTATTTAGTACATAATAACAATAGAGTGTGGTAAAAAGGAAGACTGTTGAAGAGAAAACAAAAGGTGAATGACATGAAATACAAAGTGAGAGAAACGCTTCTTTACGATGGATTTCTCTGTATTATGTAGCTACACCTTGATATGGCAGAGACTTTGGGTTTTAGTAAATGGGTATTGCAGAAATCTAACAAAGAACTGGAGGCAGAAGACTTCAGATAAGATCTAATTTGCATTTTAAATAATTATTCTGGCTTAGGTTGCGTGACAAGCTTGAGAGTAATGTGTTGCCCTATAAGTGAGCAGCTATATAAAGAGAGTCTTGCATTATCTCAGACAAAGGAGGACAATGGAGGCAAAGGGGTTAGCGCTGTGCAAGATGTGAATTTCAAAGCACATTAAAAGAGTGTTAACTGGGCTTGCTGAGAGAAATATTACAACACGCGTGAGAAAAACAGAAATCAACCCTGAATTCCAAGCTTCTGTATTCTTTGATCTGAGCTACTGCATAAATAACGGTTGAACTGTGACCCTTCAGAAAGGCAAAGACATTTAGAAGGGGGTAAGGAAGTTAATTCTGAAATTCCTGTTTTTCATCTTAGTGAACGGTTGAAAGGAGAGTTGATGAAAATAATAAAGGGCTCAAGGCTGAAGATCCTAATTAAGACCTAGGTTCAGAGTGAGTTCAATCAGTGGATTTGGTCAAGGTGACCCAGAATACTTGTGTGCAGAGATGAGCATAGCTGTGTGGGACTCTAATAATAGAACTGTGACAATTATGACAAAGTGGTGTTATCTGGGAGACAGAAGAGACACCCTGCAATTATTACCACCGGTGTAAAGAACCCAAATGATGTTCTGTCATTATGATCTCTTGTAACAGTTTTTGATGAAGACCCATTTGCTAGTGTGTGTGTGTGTGTGTGTGTGTGTGTGTGTGTATTTTATAATGTGTTGGTATTTCTTCATAAAATCTAGTAGGTTTGTTTATCGCCCTGTTTTATTCGAGTGCATAGCTAATTGGATCCTTCTCATTGTCTCTTCTAATATGAATGATCTTTCTTGGCAGTATTCCAGGTAGTTTTAATTTATTTCTGGTTTATTTATTATCTGACTTCCTTGAAATATGTTTTCTTACTTACAACAGCTTATTTACGTATTTCATATAAGCACACACTTTTGAGGGATGCTTTAACATTTCAAGCAAGTGTTTTATTAAATGAGATTTTTCTCATTTGTGTTTGGGAAATCCTGTGCTTGTATTTGATATCAACTATATGAATAGTATATAAACTCTAAAAATTAAATCTAATTAAATATAACTTAACTGTTCAATTTAATGTATCTAAGTGCCAAGATTAAAAAGACTATAGAGATCATGCTCCAATGGGGACTTCAATTATGCTATCCTATCCCAAATGGTCAGCTCTAAGCCCAGGTATATATAAGCAGCACCAAATGAACTTAAAAGGTTGTATATGCGTACATGCATACACAGATGATATACATATTTGTGTAATATGCATACACACATGTATATGTAATACTGATTATTATAGGAGAGGTCATAAATTCACAGGAGTGCATGGGAGGATTTGAAGAAGGAACAGGAGAAGCAAAAATAATCCAAGTATATCACACATGTATAAAAGTTTCCAAAATTTTAAAAAATAGGTATTAAAAAGAAAATAGCATGGAAAGAATGAAAAGATAGTGATTCAGATGCTGATCTGAACTACAGTTGCTTAAAACACTATTCCAATAGGTCATAGCTAGTGTTATAGCATAAAAACGGTCTGATAGACAGTTTCTCATGGTACTTGGTTGATAAGTGTTGGGTATAAAGAAGTCAAAAAGGAGGTTCTCCTCTCAATATGTGATTCAGCTTCATAAAGTCCTGGTAGGGTGACTATTGTGCTGTGATATTGTATGATAATCATATGATAGCGTGACTCTCGCACAGCCACAGTAAAAAAGATCATTTGTGTTATGAAAAATAGCTTGGCTTACTCTCTCTTTGCTCTCATTGTAATATCATGAACATCTCAAGTCTCAATTTCTGCTGTATATTACTTCTTTAAAATAATTCACACATATATGTTTTTTTAACTGCATGGCACCTATGAATATTAATTTCATCAATTCCATTCAGTATTTGTTCTGGGCTTAGGTCTCAAATAGCCAGTCTATGTTAATGTATTCCTACTTCTATAATAGTCTGGTTTTTAGATGTCTACTGATTCAATTTTAATAGTGTATTGCTTATATGAAAAAAATTAGAATTTTGAAATTGCAAAGAGATCCTACTGTACTTCTGTTGCTTTGTAAACAGATTCATTAAAAAATAAATATAACTAACAATGTTCCTATTTGATGTTGTGTTTTGCAGTTGATTTGAACACATTTACACAATATCGACCATATTTCCATTAGCTTCAAAAGGATCTCTTTGCACTTTAAATGTTGTTTTTATTTTTCTTTTGTTTTTGTTTTTATAACACAGAATCTCATGTAGCATGGATGATCTTAAACTTCCTATAGAGTTGAAGATGACTTTGAAACCCTGTTCTTCTCACATGTTAGAATTCTGGTATACATTACCACACATACCACACCATCTATTATTTTATATAGAATAAAAATAATACATGATAGTGATACAATAATATGTGTCTGTGAGGAGAGAGAAGAGAGATTGTAATAATAGATAACATTACTAAGGATAGATGAGATAGCAATAGTGAAAATACTGGCCTTCTTATGGTTCCAAGAAAAGTAAATACCACAAGGTGTAAATATTTCCACTTCTGCCTAATGTCCCTGTGCTATTTTGACTTGTAAACTTAACATGCAGTGATGGATAGGTACCTGCCATGTCCTTTCTCTGTAACTTCTGACATTGATGTTGTACATGTGTCACTGCGACAAGTAGCATACAGAGTAATGGCTCATTACCTTAGAGCACTTTGTGGCTAGGGTGCCCAGGCTGGAAGGTTTTTAACATGCTGTTACTCCTGTGATAGGAGAGCACAGAGCATACTGAGGTGAGTGGCTCATCATCCAACTTCTAAATGTCTGCAGCAATAAGGATCTCTCCCTAATCTCTTACTTGGGAATATATTTATGTGAAGAAAGAGACCAAGTTAATAAGAAATGGGTAAGCACTTGTCTCTGAAAAACACCTTAGAAGTGTGATGAATTGTAACACATAGTTTGTCTCTCTCTCTCTATTTTAAATAGCCCTTTGTTAACTGATTCCATGATATCATGAACAATACTTTCAAATAATAGACATATCTAGGTAGGTATTTTGAAAGAACTGATATTTATACACACCAAGCTTGAAAAATGAGACAAGTCATTTGGAGGGTCCCTGTATGTATCTTCGTAAATAATTTTCTAACTCATTTTTTTGTGATAACCACCACGTCTGATTGTTGAAATAAGTAATGTCTGTCATTTCTTTGCAATTTAATGTAGGCACAGCACTAACAAATGTATTACTTTTTAAATGTTTTTCTTTATAAAGTTATCTGCATTTTCTATGTATTTTATGATTTAAGTATACACATGTCAAGCTTGACATTTTCCGTTAAGTAGATTTCTGAACACTTACCCTCCCATGTATGATTTATCATAACCTAAATGAATACATATATCTGTGTTTCATAATTTTTAAAAATGCATGGTCATATAAGTAAAAATATTGCTACCATATTGTCTTACACATTCCTGCAGAACTCACGTTATCTAAGAGATTTTGTCTGAATGGTCATAACTGAATCTTCTTTGGCTTTGTCATTGTCAAACAGTGTCATATAAAGTGAATATAGCTAATCTATATCTCAAACATTTCATGAACCATATGTCATTTTTTACACATTGGTAGTATCATATTATTTTCAAATAACATGGTAATATTTTGCTTGTTTAAGAAAGCTGGTATCACGTTATGCAGTACGATGTCATCTAAGATACATGTTTTAGGATGCAAGTTATCTTTGAATTCGGTAGTGTGTATAATGTTAAATTATCAAACACTTTAGACACAAGAATTTTCAACTATACAGTTCATATCATTCATCTTTAATTCTTCAATTTTGTTCATCTAATGATATTATGTAAAGAAATATGAATCATATGGCTCTCACTTTCACAAATGTGGTAGCATAATGCATGGCAAAAAGCAGGAACTGGATAAAGAAAACATATACCTGTGTCAAAGTTTTGATAGCCTTAGGCAAGTCATTCAACCTTTCATTAACTCAGCCAGCTCAGGAGAGGCAAAGAAAGGGAAAGGCAGAAAGTGACGCCCCTCTTAATAATAATGCTTCTACTGAGTATGAGTTGCATGTTCTCAGGCATAGCAAAGCACCTAGCATATTTCAAGAAAGGAGTAAAATCTAGTTGTTGTGGCTATTGATTTAAACTATGAGAACTTCATATGTAAGAACTTAGTCATCATTTTATACATACACACATATACAAGCACTACAAATACCCTGTGCATATGTGTAATGCCTGCATATATTGATTTCAAAGACAGAATTTTTATTCTGTAAAAGCAAACTCATTTCATGGTGGACCCTCAATCCTTAGGCTGTGTGTGCTAGAAACACTGGTGTTGTGTTAGAACAACTGGTCTCCTATGACCTGTCTCTTTCTTCTTTATAGTTTGCTAATAATTTTTCTAATATAGGTTTTACTTTGATAATTTTTATTATGAGGATGTTTTATTTAAATTAATTTTGAAAATATCGTATTCATACAGAGTATTTTGATGATATTCAAATCTACCTCTTCCTCATTAACTCCTTGATCTGTCTGGAACCCTCTTTACACTCAGTCACCTCATTTTAATTTTTAAATTAAATTAATTTATTCCAATACATAAAGGCAAAAATAATGCATGCTTATGAGATACCATTTAATATTTCATACATGTATACATTCCATGATATTTTTATCAAGCTAAATATATTTATTTTCTTGGACATTCAGTTTCCCTATAAAATTATTATATATGTATTTACTTCATGTGTTTGATGTACTGCCTACACTCAGGGGTGTGGAATCATTCACTGGAGTATGGTGGATCTTCTAGTGTTTACATTTTTTAGAAAAATTGATTCTCCCACCCTAGAAAGCATAAATAATCATTAGTTTCTCATCTGTAATGTGAGGGGGCCTGCTTGTTGGGGTATCTGTCCCACCCGTTACCCCACAGCCGGCAAGCCCCAAAGAAAATCCCACAGAGAGTCTGCATTAGATATAAACTGATTGGCCCATTAGCTCAGGCTACATATTAGCTCTTGTAACTTATATCAACACATTAGTTTATATCTAATACAGACTCTCTGTGTGATTTCTTTGGAGTTTGTCGGTTGTCGGGTACCAGGCAAGACAAAAATCCCAACAAGCCAGCCCTCATGTTACAAATGGTGCCCACGTGGACAACCGCATCCACATAAAGCCCGAGACAGCTTGGGAAGTAATTCTAGAACAAAATGACCGCATTTTGCATGGTTTCTTGGTAGGAGCACTGCCACGGACCGACTCTCTTGAAGCTCACAGACCGAGGGAGAACAAGGGGAAAGGCCTGAGGAGAATCTAGAATTTGGCGAGTGACAGACAGACAAACACTCTGGTTGAGCTTTGAATTTGCTGCGTTTTAATTAAGGCAGGGTAAAGTATTTATACTTTCACAGAAACATCA
>LOEQ01000585.1:136575-146939 GCA_001685075.1 Bramus lutescens | reverse complement strand
AAGCCTGAGCTAATGGGCCAATCAGTTTTATAACTTATGGAGATCTCTGTGTGATTTTCTTTGGGGTTAGCTAGCTGTGGGGTATCAGGCAGTACAGAAACCCCAACAAGCCACCCCTCATGTTACACTCATATAGGGCTAGGGACTCATTAAACCCTCCCTCTCTAAGATGGAAACTTGAGAGGCTAGATCGTATGCAAGTGTTACACATATGAACACAGCTGCTTGGAGTCCATGAGTTCAGAGCTCCTATCATACAGTGTTTTGTGCCTGTTTATTCCAACTCCTCACTCATAACTTTCTATTTCATCTTGGTCCCTGACTCTCATCCAGTGCATGTGTAATGCAGATGTTCCATTTGTGCCTGATTACTCTATCAGTTATTCTATGCACTTTGACTAGCTGTGCATTTCTGTGCTATACACCCATCATTGCAAAAAAAGAAACTTCTCTGATAAGATCTAATAGCTATACTACACTAGGAATATGGAGGTGTGAATTTACAGAATAGTTTGACTCTATGCCCATTTAGCAAAATAGAAGTAATAGGTCCAAACCAATGGTATATAATCTCACTTAATGTGCGTTCTTGTCCAGACATACATTTCCTCATGTGGAGCAAAACTTAAATCCAATTTTAGGTGTATGGTTATCCTACAAGTGTTTGATCCACTGTTGCTCTAGACATACCTTGCTATGTTGATTGTAACTGTTGCTCACAGGATTTGTAACTAGGTAAAACTAATAAAGAATTGGCTATTTAGGTTTTATTATATCTGCACTTATATGCTGCATTTGGTACTTTGATACTATGAAAACTAATCAACATGGAGAGATTTTTGTACCATACCTACTTTCTCTATGTACTTTTATCAGACTTCATGGAACATTCAGCAGTAGCATACTAACAAATACTGCTAGTAGACAATCAAGAGGAGTATCAAGGACCTGTGTTGTTTTGGGACATATTGATTTTAGAAATGCATTAAATTAAATGTTATATTTTTCTTTATTATTGTACAAATCATTACCACATTTTAACATGAGACTGTTAAAATAGTAGTTAAATAATCTTTATAGGAATGGCTATAAAGCTATATCTACATATAAATATATCAAGCATTTTGAAAATCTTTTTTTTTTTTAATGTGGGGGAAAAATCTTACGGCTAGATTTTAGTCAACCTTGACCACATGTGAAATTCAGTGAGACAAGCTGGGGAGTAGCTATTGGTAAGGGACCTAGTGATCTGTTCTTTATTTCAATCTAATGAATAAACTCAGAAAAATTCAAATTCAGTCATGGGCACTGGGTTGAAGTAAACATATTTTTCTAAACCATCCACCTGTCAATAAATGGCTAATCAAGAAACACAGAAGGAGTTTCTTAATTCAAGGCTGTGGTATTTATTGCTCGGTGGTCTAGAGGGTTCTCTCTAAAAGAACAGGAGAGGATAATGTATAGTTACAGCCTCAGGAAACATGAGGACTGAGGGAAAGAATGCATGTGAGATAAATATCAATGTCAATTTTATTTCTCCATGAACAGGGGAACTCAAGGAGCATGTGCTTTGGTGATAGCAAGAAAATAACATGTCAGTATTTCTCAAAATTAGTTCTACTTCACATTAAAGATAATAGGTAAAATGAGAATCTTAAAGAAATCAAAATCATAACAGAGTTAGTTACTAATAACTCACAAAAAACAGAATATTCAGAAATTATAAGAAACTTTGAAAAATGTTAATATTCATATTATGTGATTAAACCAAAAGCTATTTAAAAATATAAATCTACTTAAGGTAATATAGAATATTATAGGTACAAATTATATATAGTTATATATGTTACTGTCCAACAGATATTGTGATTTAATTATACCAAAGTGTATCAAAATATAAAATTAATTAAATACATCTAAATAATGTATATATGTATATTTACATCCAACTCATAAGTAAAGATACATGTATATGTATAAATTTATTACTATATATTATTATAATAGCACAGAATTATAAATTAGACATATTTTATAGTGAAGTAACTTGATGAAATATTATTTCAGATAAGATAAGTAATAGTTAGAATATAAAATAACATTCACAATAACAAATTAGTAGTAGTATAGTTCCAACTGTAGTTACTTTTAGTAATAGGCCTTGTATGGCAATTTAAGATCAAGTGAAGCCAAAAGAATGGGCCCTAATTCTATGGATTTAATATCTTTATAGGAAGAGTAGACAATCTCCATATCTGTCCTCTCTCATGCAATAATAAAAACAAACACACACACACACACATTCACACACACTCATCAACACACCATACGTATACTCACTCACACACACTCTCAAACACAAACACACGCACACACAAACACACTCACAGAAACAAGCAAATCAATACAATGGATAAAAACTGATAAATATGTGTCAAGAAGATTGCTTTCTTCAGAGGCAGACTATGCTAACAAGTGTTTCCTTAGACTTTCACCTTTCAAACAGCAGAAAATTGATTTCTGTAGTTTGAATAACATAATGACATTACCAGCTTTTTATACAGAGCTAAACTGCCATAGTTCATACTGGAAAGTTTTATAATCTTTAAATATGAATAATAATATGCATTAATAATGTTAGTATTATTCAATTTTTATTCACATGAATTGGCAAAAGATAACACCATTGTTCTCCATATTTAATAGCCAAGTAATCAGAGATGAAGGCAAGATAAATCACCACCTTAAATTCTGCTGCAAATCAGTAATATTGGGAAACCCACAGTTCTATTGTCTGTAATTTGGTTCAGAAATTTATGTTCAAATGACCCTCTTTATTTACATGAACAAAAGTTTAATATTTTTCATGAAATGAAGCTATCTCCCACTGATATTTAATTTATTTAGAAACTATGAAGCTGTTGATAAGTTTAAGTTATTGAGAAAATATTCAGAGTGGTTTATGGGCCACATAAGTAAATAATGTTAATTATTTTTTCAGATGTCCAACTGTTTGTTATAGTAAGTGAAATGTGTGAATAGGTTTTAAAGTACATGCTCTTGAAGAGGAATATAAACAATCCTAGGCTGTAAATGTTTTGGTAATTGCCTGAGCATTCTTCTGAAAACAACTGAGAGGAAAATTTCTTTCTTAATCTTATTGTCACATAAAGTCATCTAAGTAGAAATAAGAAGACTTGGAATATCCTGCATTCTTCTCATTAATTTGTTTGGTGATCTAAGTCCCATGCTTGTGCTTCCTTGTTTTATTTTTTCTTTGTTGTATTTTTTTTCTATCTGTCATAACCAGTATGTCGTCAGTGAGAAGAGCAACTATCCTGTATCTTAATATTCTGTCAGACCAGACATTTATTAAATTAAAAAACAAAATCATCCTCTTTTCCAGACAAAATAAAGTAAGGCAGAATGTAGGATTAGGGTCACTCCGTCTCATCATTGCTCATTTTCAGGACATGGTTATGACTCTGAACTTTCTGTATTCCATACTTACCCAAGCCATGTCCAAATGTTAATCTATCACTTAGCTCTTAGCGTACTTGCAGGAATTAATGTCAGGATTGATTTATTTCAAGTAGTTGTATTTCAATGTATCCCCTGCTCTGTGAGAAGGAACAAGAATGTGCATTTGTTAATTTAGCTTCAGAAATAAAGATTTTTCTTTGTTTAAAAGGTGCAGCATTTGTGGCGGGAGGAGGAGGAGGAATGTTTTTTGATGGCTCTATTTCATCTTACAACTTTGTGGAAAGATCTTTGAATCTTGAACCTTAAAACTTTTCATCTTTAAATTCTTCTGGCAAGAATGCAGCCTTATCTTGTTCATTTGCAACATCACTGACAATGTGTCCAGTAGTTATATGCATGATATTACAAACACTATTATGTTGAACAAAACCTCGAGTTCTTGAAAATGGATATTAGTGCTCAAGAAAGGTCTCCTGGGAAAGCCTAGATTGATGGAGTGTATTTCTGTTTTCTGTGTGTATGAATCATTTTACTAGTTCATTCAAAGAGAATGCTTTCAATGAAAGGAAATGCCATTTGAAATCAATGATAGTTAGATCACACAGATTTCTAGTGCTCTATTTGAAACTATACAACATAAATCACCATAGTAAGTAGGCATTAATGTGAAAACATCTGACTTCCCAGTGTGAAGAATCAATTATTGCAGTAGAGACTGAGGACTGAGAAAGCAATTGAGGGCTGCCATTAAGAGCTAGATCAATTTCATAAAGTCTTAATATTATTAAATATTTTCAATCTCTTCCAATATACCTTGCCTTTTTTTTTCTACTGCTTGGAGAGTCAGGTATCTCTGTGACTTTAATTTAATTTAACCATTAACAGTAAAGTTTCATAGACATTATAAATTAAAGTGATTAATTTTTTCATTATTACCTCTGAGAATTGTTGGGCACCAGTACCAGAGAGAAGTCATTCCACCTGCACAGCAAGAACAAGAAAAGTTAATGGGAGAGACAAAACTAGAAGACAATATGAAATTGTATTGCATGTAGTCACTAAATTATCCTTTTCAATATAGAATTGTATCAGTATAGTCTTTCATAATCATTTCACTGTTTAACGTTGGAGAATTTAGTAAATAAATTTTTTATAAGGGCCCTTAGAAATAAGATTTTGACAATGTAAATCTTAGCAAACTATATTAAGTCTAATTTATTTTCGAAGCATTTAGGAAGAGAGTTATTTTTAGGGATTTATGAGTTGTATATGTGCATATTTACATATACTGATGAATATATGCACATGTATGTGGAGGGAGGTGTGTGTGCAATGCGGATTAACGGGGAATGTTTTCCTTATTAATGCACCACCTTTTCTGCTAATTGAGGGATATTCCTTACTGCTTACAGAGGGCATTGTTTGTCTAGACTATGTAGCCATTTTGACCTAGGAATAGACTGTCTCTGCCTCTCAAGTGCTAGGATTACAGCAGTTGCACCATCTTGGCTTTTCCTCGGATTATCAGGACATCACATAATTATGATGATTAACAGTCATCAAGCTTGTACAATATGCATGTTATCCACAGTCAAATACTAGGCCTCCAAAGACAATCTTTAAACAATACTGAGACTTTTTTTTTATACTGCAACTTACATATCTGGCATTTTCCTCTCCATAATCATTTCTACATATTACTTCACAGGATGATATAATAAGAAGTCATATATATNTATATGACTTATCTCCTAATTGGGTGTAATGTTTTTGCAAACAAACATTACCTCACAGTCAGCAAGAGGAGACAATTTAAAGAAAACAAATCAGACTAAAGATGCTAAATTTTGAAATAAGACGCCATAGATGCTTTATTCTAAAGTCAATGAGATTAAATGTTTGCAGACTATTTATCTTTAGGCAAAACCAGAATATGGTATTATAAATTTTCATGTGTATTCAAAGTGCAATGGTAATGTCTAAACCACAAATGACCACTTTTGAGGAAAAATATCTGAAGGTATTGTCATCATTTTCTGTAATACTGATAGACAGGCAGACGAGTACTGCCTTTTGTTTTCTTTCTTTTTTAATTTAAACAACTTTCTTTCATTTATATTATGATCCATCCTCCTCTCCTCCAACGCTTCCCCTTTCCTATCTACGCCCCCTCCCATCCATTCCTGCTCCATCTCCAATCCTAAAGGAAAAGACCTCCCATGGGTTTGCACAAAGAATGGCTCATCAACTTTGAGGCAGATCCAGGTAATGCAGCCTGGCGAACATGTTACCATAAGTCAGCTAAGCAAGAGAGAGAGGTCCTGCTCTCACTGTAAGGAGTCTAACTAACAATCAAAGCTACATTATTTTCAGACACATAAAGAGGGTCTAGGTTTGTCCCATTCAGGCTCCCTGATGGTTGGTCCAGTGTCCATGAGTTTTGCAAGCTCATGTCAGCTGACTCTGTGGGTTCCCCCCCATCATGACCCCCTTGGCATGTATAATCCCTCCTCCCTTTTTTCAGCATGACTCAGAGTTCAATGCAATGTTTGTTTATGGATCGCTCTTGCCGATAAAACATAAAAAAAAGAACATGATAGCTCCACAGGAAAGAAAAATGACTGCTTAGATTAAACATTAGAAGTCCAAGAGTTTAATGTATTTTGTTCATTGTGAAGACCTGAAATGGGAATGCCAGGGGAGTGCTAGACCAACAGTCAGGGATTCTGACTGGGACAGACCTAGGCCCGCTGCATGTGTGTGACAATCATGTTGTTTAGTCTCTTTTTAAAGCTTCTAACAGTGAGAGTAGGACCTCTCCTGAAGTGAAAATTTTTATTGGTCTTACTAAGAAAAACCTGGAGTCAGATATTGGGGTAAATGTTGAAAATTCAGAGAGACAAAGGAATAAGCCACAGCAACCTCTTACTTCACCAACTCCTTAGTCTGAAAGGGTTGATTCATCCCCCCAGGAAGGGAACGTAGACATCTCTTTAGTAAAGTAATAGCATGAGGGAAGAATCGTAGAGAGTGGGGAGGGGAGAAGGGGAGAGGGAAGGAGAACATGTGGAATCGATCTGGAAGGTTGCACTGGGTGAAGGACAGAGAGGGAGAGCAAAGAAAGAGATACCTTGGAAGAGGGTTAGCAAGAAACGAGGCACTAGGGGAATTCTCAGCAATCCATAAGGATGACTCCAGCTAAGAATCTAAGCAATACTGGAAAGGACACCTAAAATGCCCCTCCCCTGTAATCAGACTGATGACTACCTTAGTTGTTATCATAGAATCTTCATCCCATAACTGATGGAAGCAGATGCAGAGATCCACAGCTAAGCACTGGACCAGACTCCTGGAGCCAAGCACTATAATGGAAAAGCGATATTATGAGCGAAATGGCCAAGACCATGATGGGAAAACCTATAGGAAGAGCTGACCTGAGATAGTGGGAGTTCACTGACTCCAGACCGACAGCTGGGGAATGTGCATAAAATCAAGGTTGGCTCTCCGAGTATGGGTAACAGTTGTGTGCCTTTGACAGTTTGTTGATCCACTAGCAGTGGGTCCAGTATTTACACCTCGTGCATGAACTGGCTCTTTGGAGCCTATTCCCTGTGGAAGGATACTTTGCTCAACCTAAACACGGGGGGAGGGACTTGGTTCCTACTCAAGAGATGTGATAGACTTTGTCGACTTCCCATGGGAGGCCTCACCCTTTGAGGAGTGGATGTAGGTGGTGTGGGGAGTGAGAGGATTGGAGGGAGAGGGAACTGGAAATGGTATGTAAAATAAGATTGTTTGAAAAATAAAATTAAAAAGATAAAGACTCCTCAGGCTTAATCCTGTGTTCCAATTTCCTCCTTCTTATATTCCCATATCTGTTCACCTCCCCAGTGCTGGGATTAAAGGAGTTTGTCTCCTAAATTCTGGGATTAAAGGTATGAGTCACCACTGCTTTGTTGTTCCTTTTTTAGACTGCAACAGTTTCATGTAGCCCAGGATGGCCTTAAACTAACAGAAATCCATCTGTGTCTGTCTTCTAAGAGCTGGGATTAAAGGTGTGTTCCACCACTGCCCGGCCCCTATAGCGAATCAGTGCTGCTAGCTCCACACTCTGATCTTCAGGCAAGCTTGATTTCTTACAGCAAAACCAAAATATCACCACACTCTCCTTGGGGCTTAGCTGGCTTTTGGTAACCTGTTACCCATGCTGGATTATCTAGTCCTGCCTGAATGAAAGGGGAAGAGTTTGGTCCTACCTCAACTAGATGTGTGGATTTTCTTTCTCATACCATCAAGATCTCTTACTTATTGAATACTGCCACCTACATCCAAGGAAGCTCTTCTCCTACTAGTAAGAAGTGAAATTTACTCATTTCCTGGGGCTTCTTAATCAAACCAAAAGTATTTAATATTATTTACTTACTTACTTACTTACTTACTTACTTACTTGCTTACTTACTTACTTACTTATTGTGGTTTTTTGAGACTGAGTTTCTCTGTCTAGTTTCTCTGTGTAGCTTTGGGTGGCCTGGCATTCACTCACTCTGTAGCTGACCTTGAACTCACAGAGAACTGGCTGTCTCTGCCTCCCAAGTGCTGGGATTAAAGTCATGTGCCACCACCACCTGGTTATCATTTATATTTTAAGTGTAAATAATACAATGCAACATTAGCCAAAAACACTGTAAATGAAAGCAAACTCTTCAGTAATAAATGACAGCTGAAACACTGAGAATTCAGTGACATTAATCAATCAATTAATCAAGCAAGTAAGGAAATAATAAAGGAAGTTAGGTTTTAGGTGTAGAGACAAGTCAAGGATGTGTTTGATATAAATGATAAAGAATAATGCAGAAAAATCCCCAGACAGTGTACATATAATCAGTTTGTTTATGCAGTTTACATCTTTGGCACAGAATTTGAACATACTTTGTAAAAAATACAAACACTGAAGGTACTGTTTTATCACTTAAAGCAATAAATGACACAAAACCCCACTGGATTTTCTGTAGTTGAAGCACTGTTTCTCTCTGGGACTGGGTGTGCTTTTACCGTTTCCTCTGTCCTTCATGGTATCACCTTTGCTCTTTGCCTCTTTCTGCTAGACTAATGGACTGGTATTTTGACTTTTTAAATTATAATATAGGATAGTCACTGAAATTCAGCTGTGAGGCTTCTGGTTAGCATTTAATAAATGAATTTCTTCTGATAAGAATGAAAAAAATGGAAAAATGGTCTCAATTACAAAAATAAAGTAAGTAGTTGCATTATGTCTTCTGATTTAAGGAGTAGATTGCTTAGTCTTCCTTTTCAAATATCAGTGTGGTGACTTTTTACAAGAGGCTTTCATGACAGCATTTTCTTTACCATCTGTGAAATCTGTATTTCTCTGTATTTTTGTGGTTTATCCACAATCTTCTGATTTTTCTCTCCCAGGAAAGACAAGATTTCAAATATTTTAGAATCTGCTACTGAGACAAATCACGCTGATACCAGGGTCATACATAGAATGACATTGGTTATTGAGGATAACATCAGAAAAAAATAGTTTAACAAGGAAAATTAAATGATCCTTCAGGACTTGGTTCCATAGAATCTTGAAAGTAGAAATATTATCTCTAAGATTATAAAAGAGCAGAAGCAGAAACCTTGGCAATGGATGAGATTGTGGATTTCTGCTGTGTGTAATTGGATACAGATCAAGCTGAAAGCTCATCCTAGAAAAGAAAACTTAAATGTTTATTCAGAAATTTATTAAAATATATTTTATCATATCAGTAATTATTAGCAATGTTGGTCTTTGTACTGAGTTACATAGCAGCTCACAGCACCAGTTCAAGAATAAGCCTTGCTGGCACTGCCTACAACCCCCCTCTTTTTGTCTCTGATTGTGGATTACTCATAGGGTCTACAATATGCATACCACATATTTGTCTGCTTCTGCTGTGCTTTCCACTCTTACTTTCTGAGATGCCTTTCCCACTAACCATATTTACATCTAACCTTTTGCCACCCTTACATGAAAATCATCAGTCATGGCAGAACAGGTTAGAATATGACCTTGGATAATGTCTGTAGCACAATTGTAGCAAGAAGATTTTGTTTTCCTTTGTAAGTTCCATCACTAGTTTCCTTTAATACATAGAAGTGAACTAATGATTTATTTTATTGATATTATTACTGTTTTACTATCGTGCTTGAATTAGTCTGAGCTTTATCCTTCATTCCTTCTTGGCTTCTTCATTTCCAAAGTATAAAACTTTCTACCAGAAACATTTTCTATGAAAAGCATGCCATCAATTGCAATAATGATAACAAAAATTTGAAGTTGAAGAAATATCACAGACAGATGCTCAATTTGGTACTAAAGCAAACACTGCTAACTCCTATTTAATTGTTGAACTTGGTAATAATTGATCAGAGAGGAGGGGATATAGTTTCTTTGATGTGCTCAATGTGTTTGGATGATTTAGACAGCTCACCCCTTGCAATTAGGATGATAAACAACTTTTATATGAAGTGAAGAGAAAGATAAAATAAAAGTTTGTGGGTTTCTTTAAAGAGGCGTTGATGAGTCCAGGCTCCTTAGTCACTGAAAATCCAAGATGAATCATAATCGTCATAATTTTTCTTTCTGACCAGACAATTTGTTCGCTTATTCCATGGTAGCGAACATGAATACTTCTGCCCAAGGCTGAGACAGCATTCTGTTGCATCTGGTGCTTGACATCATAGATGAGTTTCTGTTCTTCCTTTTCCTTTTTAAAAGAGATTCATCACCCATGGGATGAAGGAATTTTAAGGGTTACATTGTAGGTTCTCAGATCCTTCTGTCTGTCTATCTATCTATCTATCTATCTATCTATCTATCTATCTATCTA
>LOEQ01000585.1:112417-124840 GCA_001685075.1 Bramus lutescens | reverse complement strand
TTCCCAAGAGTGGTATTGTTGGATCCTGGGGTAGGTTGATCCCGAATTTCCTGAAAAACTGCCACACTGACTTCCAAAGTGGTTGAACAAGTTTACATTTTTATCTCAAATTTATTGTTTCTTTTTTAGTTTTCCTTTTCAGGGGGAACACTGAAAGGATGAAGGACATGAGTGGTATTGTAATGCATGATTTCAAATTCCCCAAGAATTAAAAATTATGTTAAAAGATTTTTCAAATTTAAGAATTGAACAAATTGTTTCTGTTTTTTGGGAGCCTTAAACTATACAAAATTTATGATGGAGCATGGGACCTTGGTGGAGGATTGATGAGGGGAGGGGAAAGACAGGAAAGGGAGCAGAGAAAAATGTAGAGCTCAATAAAAATAAATTAAAGAATCTAAAGACCAGAATTGATGAGATTTACTTACTTATTGAATGCAAGGGGGAGAAATCATTTGATTATTTCCGAGTGATGGTCAGTTTTGTGACTGAGTTGATGAAATGAATGGTTTTATAATGTACTAAAAGGTAACTATAGAATATTTGAATCCTCAAGTGTATATATGTCAGATCTTGAGCAAATCTGAGGTGCCATGATACTCTCTATGTCAATATCTTGACGACAGAATGTGAATATAAACATAAAGAAAACGTCAAAGATAAAAAAAAGATTTTAATAGCTTATAATGGAAAGACAAGTCAGAGACCAGAATTAAGTTTGAATTTTGGTCAAGTTAGGCAGATTTGTCTATGATGGCCTTTCTATACATATACCCTCATGTCACTAATGTCTCTCCAGTGAGTATTTCAATAAAAATTCTATGGTAACTTGCATGGAGTTATAATGTATATAATGTATCAAAATAGTCAAATACATATTTCATTCTTTTCATATTGAGAAATGATTGAATGTTATTTTTTTCAAAAATATATTTAGATCATAGGCATTATACTTATTTACCAAAACATATGTAGACAATAATTTTAAAACCAAAATAAGTCCATAAAGATGAATATTAAAATTGTAAGATTTTGTTTTTCAGATGATTTTAATAATAAGAAAATCTTCAATTTCGAAGTTAAGAATAGAAAAGAGGAGAAACACTTTCACTAAATGAATAAATATCAGATATTGACAATTCCACAAAGAAAAGAATACTTAGAATTATAAACATAATTGAAGACTAGAGTTTTAGAAAACCTAAATTCTCTTAAAACCATAGCATATCGTTAATTTGATCATATTGATTTCATATTGCTTTATGACTAGAATTAACTTGAAATCAAGAAGCCCATTAAATTTCCTATGATAAAGATATCATGACTCAGCTTTAAAAAATATTTCTTACTCATTCAACGTGTTAAATGGGTATTTATTCAATGTGAGACCATTTTCTAAAATATGACACTAACCTTTTAATGCCCTTCCTCTTCTTTCTCTCTTGTCTTCTCACACGCTTCTAGCACTTATCTGCATCTAGCTTCAAAAAAAGAGACAATTACAGTGACACTATGAAGGTTAAGGTGACCAAATCAGGTATGAAAATGAGAATGAGTACATGTGGCTTGGATGGAAAATAATCACTCAACCAGCATTCACTTTGTGTTTTGAGAGGTATTTTAGTGATTTTCCAAAGGAATCAATGATTGATTATGGTAGACAACATGCCAGTGTCTCATATAGTTGGGATGGAAGAAACCATTCAGGTCTAGTAATCAACTGTTTTCTGGGGTTGGTTTCTAGGTACAGTCACAAATCAGCATATGATTCAGTATTTTCCCTCCCTCTTCTGGCAACATACAGGATTTGGATACTTTTTCATTAAATTACTGAGACTCAAATTAGAACAAACGACACGAAAACTAAGATGATATTAACCAAGTGTAAAAATGATATACTTTAATGGAAATTGAAATGACCTGTGCATTTTAAAAGTAGAAGAATTTAGCATTTTTATTCTTAAACCCAGAAACACACCTCATGTGGAAACAAAGTGACAAAGTGTATATAGTAATTTTATAAACAAGTCAGATCTCTTCTTAAGAAAATTTCTAACTTCCATTTGTGTAGAATTTAGAGTTCTCCTCTACAGTATGTTGGGAAGCAAATCTCATGTGCTATTTTGCAGGCACTTTGAACATTTTTATTTTAAAAACGGAGCTAAGAATTCAGTTATAGAGATAAAAAAAGGTCTAATAGTGATTCTTAAAGTTTACCAGGGAGAAAAAATTCTTTGTCAGAAATGTTAGTTTATAGTATGAGTTCTACAAAGTCAATATCTTTTGAGTGCTTAAGATGCAAGGAGGAACCTTATATATTGCTAAAGATTCTCTGTTTTCCAAGGGAAAATGTTTTAGTGTTTCTCAGTGGCATTAGTCAAACATTAGAATAGGTTCTTTTTATTTAAAAAAAAAGTACATACTTATGAGGAGCCTGAATTTTTTGGCCAAATTGAAACTCTGAAAAGAAAAAAAAAAACCCTGCAGATTCTTTAGGGAAAGAAAGACTGAAAAGACAAATCTTCAGAAAGACTCAGGGGCTATTTGTTTTTCATCTATTCTTTTTACTCCCATTTTATTCTTTCTAAATTTTAAAAAAACTAAGCCATTTTTTTTTCCTGTCTTATGCCATTGCCTTTCTGGACCCCAATGTTTTCCTGCCTTGTTGCAGATGAGGTCACTGGTTACAAGAGCACTACTGATACTTACCCCAGCTATATGGTAAAATGGTTATGACATACACACTGAGCTCCCGGCAATTTCATATTGTTTCACCTTCATGTGAACAATGAATGTTGCTTGAAGAGAGCCAGTCACATTCACTAAGTTTCTAAGAACTGTCTTTGCTAGGATCATCTAAAAGTTTCACGAGATTTATCAAGGCTGGGTACAGCACACCGTTTAACACACCGTTTGTGTGGCTAGTGGTAGTTTAAGTGTAGCCCCAGAGATTTTCCTACACTTTAGGTTTAGCTACCAGGAAGCCTTTCCTTCAGTATTTGGGCAATCAAGAGGGAAAGTGTTCTGCTAATAGGAGAGGAGAGAAGTCTTAGTCAGATGTCAAAGAAGACTAGCTCATGATCAGAGCAGTCATTTCAGACAAGGGTGTGTTTGTGGTATATGTAGAGACCACCTAGTTTATAAAATAGCTTGTGTCAGGTCCAAAATAAACAACATTTTCCCAAATTAAAACCAACAAAATACAAAATCTCCTTATGGGATCTAGGCTCCCTTAGTATCTCAAGTGCCTAATACATATCTCTAAGTGCCTGATAGCATCCTAGCTCTTTTTACCTCTTTCCCTACCTTAAACTACCCAGTATATGGTCCTTCTTACAGATACTTCTTCTCTATATAAGTCTGCTCTTTTGATCATGTTCTCTCTCTCTCTCTCTCTCTCTCTCTCTCTCTCTCTCTTCTCTCTTTTTCCCCCTCCTAATTTTGCTTCTCCACTTTACTGCCTCATGCTATGCTTCTCTCTGTGACTCACCTCACCCTCTGCTCTGCTCTATTCCTTTTTCTCTCATGGCCTAGTCCAAACTTGTTCATGGCCATGTTCATCTCTTACTTTCTCTTTCTTCTCTGGACACTTCCAGGTGCCTTTGACGGTTTTCTCTCTCTCATATCTACCATAAAACCTTCCCCTCAACGATAACATGGAGGAGTCTAGCTGACAGGACTTATACTATGCTGCAGCACTACAGGCAGATAGCCTGGCAAAGCTAATTCTGTCTGCAGAGACATCAAGCATCGTTTCTTTTCCTTTTCTTTTCTTTTCTTCTTTTTTTTTGACACAGAGTCATAAGTCAACCTTGAAACAAGGATGCCTCCTTTATTCTAGGCTTATATAGGGTTCTGGCCATGCCCCAGCTCTAGGGATCTTTCAGTTGCAGATCCACCAGAAACCACTCCCCTGCCATCAGGGTCTCATGCTCAGAGCAGCTGCAGGCTGCTCACAGCAGAGGAAAACAAGTTGTTTACAGGATATTCAGAGTCTGGTGGTCTTCAGTCCCCAACATTTTAGGTTTTCTTTCATGAATACTTATGAATCAATAGCTGAGTCATTTGATAAGTCTGCTCAATCTTCTGAGGTGTCAATATTTCCCAAGGTGACAGCCATGGATAAGAGTCACGATTTCTCCATAGCCTTGCCCATGTTCTTGTTCACCATGTCAAGTGAAAAACTTTCCCTCCCCATGACATGAAGTATACATTGTGGAGGATTGCGCTTGCACTTACCTATTTACTAATGGGGTAGTATGAGGATGTGCCTTTTATATACTTACTAGTGATTTATGTATTTCTTTGCAGAAATGTCTCTATAGATACTTTCTCTGATACAGGAGAAACTGGGAATGGTAAACTGGTGTTGTGAAGGGCCTACCAGTCATCTTAGGAAATGTCAAGTTACACAAAGTAGAATTTAGCTTAAGTCATACCCCTAATTCTCTTATCAGGAAGAGCATAATTCTGCCCAGCAGACAGGACAACCCTGGCAGGTGGCCACCTGAGAGAAGCAAGCCCTTGTCTAAGGGAGACAATGACACTGTTTCTTGAGCAAGATAGATAACATACCGATATATACCCGAAATTGCCCTATATTTATTTTTGCATCTATGCTATTTTATTTTAAAAATTAACAGGAAGGTATTATATAACTTTATGACATTTTCAAGCAAAATGTGCATTTAGCAAATTCTTTCTCAATGCAAACCTCTTCTGTATACTTAAATAAGTAAAGCACATCCACAGCCACTAGTCCTAACTGATTCTGAAATGACAGCCCTTCTTTTCTCCTATTCAGACCATTCCTACTAGAGTAACAATGATTTGCCATGACCAAATCTCAGTGCCAGCTGAAAGTATAATACAGATACAACATGCCCCAGGTCAGTGCTTCACTCTTGACATGAAACTAACCCGAATCATGGGAATACCTGGTCTTTGAAGGGGAGGGTCTTGAGTATAAAGGACTTAATTGTTGTAGTGTTCTGCAGCTGTGGTAAGAAGACTATGCCATGCTGTGGCCTTGTGCGACTCTTTGATAATGACTTCTGCCCTTTCTCTTTTCTGCCTTACCTGGATGAATCTACAAAAGGCTCAAGAACCTCTTGTAAGAGGTGTCAGGCATCGTAAATCAAAAAAAAAATCAATAGTGAATACATAGAGATAACTAAATATTTATTTTCAATCATTGGTTCTTTATCATGAATCTGGATTTTAGCCATATTTTCAGTCCAGGTGGCCAATGACCAGGCCCAGGAGAACACACAGTGCAGATGATATCCAAACACATTGTGATAAGTAGTTACTCTTTGCTGTGGAAACAGAAGATTTTCTTCCATTCATCCCTTGGACTTATTGAATGGTACCCATACTTCTTTAAGTGTATTCTCCTTATTAGACAGACTTTCATCTGTTATTTGACCTAAGTTTGTGTTACCTTGAAGATTATGTCAATTTAGGACTCACATGAGATTACTCAGTAAGCAAGAAGAGGACATAGTACACATATTCCATCTTCTCCCAAAGGTTCAGAAAAGCTAGCTTACATTCCTGGTCTAGGATATAGAGCACTTGGATTTAAGAATCACAGCTTCGCGGTGATGAACCAAGCACAGGAAACAGGGAGAAACACCATAGCAAAAAAAAAAATGACAGCTATTTTGAAGCTGTTAAAGCTTACTTCTCATATCAAAATTTTTAATAATTACATATTGTACTTACTAATAATCTCACTAAGCACTCTTTTGTCTTTATTTCATACACTTTGAGTCTTCTGTATTTCAGGGTTCAACAAAAAAGGTCATTCTTCATTACCTCATCAGTATGATTATGTCTAAGGGTGGTCACAATATTCACTATGAACATAACTCATATATCATGTATGCTAATACACTAGCTCTTTTTTTTGTTTTTTGTTGTTTATTTGTTTGTTTTCTCATCCTGCTCTCTCCTGTTTTAAAAGACTGACCTCCCTGGTAATGGTTTAGGTTAACTACTATTAGAATGAAATCTCTCTAATGAAGCTACTTTTGTTTTGTCCTACCAATGCAGCTAGGTCCATTTTATAGGAAAACACCTGAAAAGTATTTTCTAAATCTAAAATCAGGAATTGTTCTCATACTGCTTCCCTTTGAACCATGGAAAAACCAGACTTTCACTTCTGACTTTAGCAAGGTTGCTTTTGTTGGTATCCTGGAAGAAAAGCACAAAAGCACATAAGCCAGAGTAAGTTCTCATTTTTTGATCCCCAGCAACATTTGCGACTAAAGATTTTCCTCTATTAGAACATTTGTTCTTATTACCTCTGGTTTTGCTCCAATTTCTGTGGACTTTTCATTTTCATTCATTGTATATGTCATTATATATTATCTCCAGTATCTTAACTGTTCACTGTTCTAATGCCCTGAAACTCCATCTTTGGGCATCTTCTCCAGCCCTTTATGTGTGTACACACACAGGCATGTCTACGATGTACATATGCATACGTATTTGCTGCCCTCTAAATCTGAATGGAGAAGAGTTTAATAAACTGCCAATTGACATGTTCATCTGAATATCCTTTTAGAATAGAGACTTACAATTTACAAGTCAGAATATGTTAATGTTTTAAAGGACCTAGCACATTGATTATTCTAGAAAACTAACCTGTGTGTGGCACACATGTAACATTTGAAATATCTCTTATTTTCGCTACTTTCCACTCTAATTCAATCTGTTTTATGTAAAGTTTCTACTTTCTTGTATTTTCTGTGTCATGTGTCTGCAAGAGTCTCTTATTTGAAGAGATTTTTAACTTCTTAAATGGATTAGATGATTTATAATCCTTTGATTCACAATCAGAATGTTTATTCTGTCAATAGAATCTGTGCTTGAGTGAAGAGAAAGTGATCAGCTCATTACATATATCCTTTGCTTTCTGTGTTGAGCATTTGTTTCTTCTGGAGGCAGCATTGTATCAATGAAAGACACAGAGTCAATTACCTTCAAACAAGATCCTTTTTCCAGTCAATAAAGAACATTTTCCCTTTTCGATTGTAGGCCTGAGTTAAATGTTGGCACAACATTCAAATACTCCGGTAATGAGGGTATTACTTTTTTGTAATCCCAAAGGTAATAGCACCATGAAAATAGCATATATAATGCATTCAGTGTGTTACAAATGGCTGATGCATTTAGCTAGCAGTACCTGCAATGCATTGACATTTATGTACTACCTCTCATCTCATAAGAAAAAATATATTTGGGGAGAAAATACAGTAGTCTAGTTGAGTCTCATTTGATCATTTGACTCATAATATTTCAAAGCTTATTCTTTTTTCAAATTTTCTGCTTGGTTTTTGTTTGTTTATTTGGTCGGTTTGGTCTATGCATGCTTAGGTTATTGCATTAGTAAGATACTAATTAAATGGCAAGATGACCTTGAATCTGGAGCAAGTCATGAAACAAAAGGCAATATTATTTTTAATATTTTTTATTTTCCCCTTTTATTCAGTAAACTTTAAGTTATTTTTATGTTAGTGATACTTTTCCTTAATTTCTGAATGATTCTAATATGCTAGACTTCATTTAAGGTATCTAACCTCAATGGAATAGAAATTTAGCTAAACACAGAACCTGTCATCTTGATTGGAATAAGATACATAAATTCTTTGTGAATGCAGCTGGCTGCTGCATATTGAATCAACATAATCAAAGCAAGGATTCCTATCCTTTCATGAAATTATATAAGGTTTATAACTTCCTGACAGCTAATTATTTTGAAATATATCTGTGAACTATGAATTCTTTAATAATTTGAAATAATGAAAAGTTGTTTTGGATGAACTGTCTCTTCTCATCTAATTGCTAATAGTAAAGGCAAGTAAGTTCTATTATTGTTGACTTAATGGACAATATGCATATTTGCTTGCTTTCCTTCATATAAAACTTGAGTTTCTTAAATATTGATTTTCCAATTTAATTATGGTTATAAGGTAAATATATATGTATATGTATACCCCTTAGAAAAGTAATGCTATATACAAGAAGGAATGTTCTTTTGGATAGTGTTTCCAATTATCATCTCTCACAGCTTAAGATTATATTGGAGTTAAGTCAATGTGCTTGTTCCCATATACATATATGTAAATTTGGACCTTTTCACCTTATTTCCTGTCTCTCTGCTGTGAATGGTTTAAAACCATACCTTTTTGACACAGATTTTTTGTTCTGCCTGATCCCACAACCATTCAATCCCAAAGAAACACACTGAAGTCTACAATAATTATAAACTGGCTGACCTAGTAGTTCAGGCTTTCTTATTAACTAATTATTCCATCTTAAATTAGCCCATAATTCTTGTCTGTGTTAGCCACGTGGCTTGGTATCTTTTTATCAGTGAGACATTCTCATCTTGCTTCTTCTTGGTTTGGGTGATGACTACAGACTGACCCTTTCCTCTAATCAGAATTTTCCTGTTCTGGTAGCCCTGCCTATAATTCCTGCCTGGCTAGTGGGCAATCAACATTTTATTAAATCAATAAAAGTGACAAATCATTACAGGTTACAAGACCATTGTCCCACAGTAATACCTGACTAAGTGTACATAGAATGCGATTTTGCATTTAAAGGGAATGCTCAGTATTGACTTCAGAAATCAATGGTCAAAGTTTAACTCTATTACTTCAAATAACATTGGGGCATCCATCTTCAGGGTACAGGCCTATTGTATCTGGCTGAATTTTCTATAAAACAGGAAAATTTTAAGAGAGTATCACCTATACTGGCAGTTAGTCAGACACTTTCTTCTGTGTCCTGCAGAAAGTCTGGCAAACTCAAGCAGGAACCCTGAAGGACTATATTACCTTCTTTAGGCAACTTTATCAGTCATTTTTCTGTGGGTTCTGTATATCCAGTTTATATAGCATGTAATCAAACAGCCTAGGCAAAAGCAGTTTCTTGCCTAAATGGCTAACGAACTCCCTAAGGAGCCTCTTCAATGCCCATTTTCCTTTAGAAGTAGATTGGTTCTGCCAGGAGTAGATGAGTCTCATTGTCATAAAAAGTCCAAAGTTCTTAAAACATTTTAAATACCATATTCTGTACAAGTCTGACTATTATAAATGACTGTCTATTAACCTGTATTTCTTAACTGTACATTACATTTTTAAACGAGCTGCACAAACACAATCCATTAAACAAGAGAACAAATACATATAACAAAATTTGTATCAATAAACCAAGATCCATACCAATGAACAGTATCTATATCTATGTCATATCCCCCTTTAAATGCAAACAAACATTTATAAACAATAACATGGAATTTGGGCATAGTTCTCTCTAAACTTCCTGCTTTTTGTTGGGTAAAGTATTTGGGGGGATTTATGGAGATCTTTGGATGGGTCTTGGCCTATCAAACAACATTAGTCTGGAAGGAATCCACAGGTTCTCATCCTCTGTGGAAAAAAAAGCAGAATCTGTTTTCCAAAGTAACATATCCTTAGACCCCAATTTTGAACTCAAGATACCTTTAATGTATATATGTTGATTTAGCTTAGCAGCCCCCAGAATTAAACATCTCTCTGTTCTCAATAATTCAGATAAAACACAATAATATACATAATCCCGACTTTCTGTGTATAGTCTCTTTATGTGGCTTATTTTTCTTTACTCCTTTAATCTATGACTGCCTATAATCTGTCTTTTTTAAGACTTTGTTTAATTTTTTTAAACCATCTATATTCTTTATCTCTCTCCCAAGCCTACATACATTTTTTTGAACACACTGTTTTGTGTTTAGGGTTTTTTTATGTCTGAATCTGTCCTATTGCATATCTGTAATCCTTTGTCCAAGAGTGACTCATAAAATGGTTAGTGGCATAACTACCATGAAGGCTGCTGTGCCTTTTGACTCTGCCCAGTCCAACATGGCCGAGGTTTGTTCAGTGTGAGTTCTGCAAGCCATGCTTACAGCCCCATTTACAGGCATAAAGTGGGTCTATGTTGCCAGTAAGGAAGTTGTAGCAATCTGATCAAAAAACCCATTCAAATGCTTTGTCTCCTGATAGAGCCAGAGCTGTTCATGCAACTATCACAAACCAGGAATCCCTCTGCTAAAGAAGCCGTGCAACCTTCACTGTCAATTCTGAGTCAGGAAACCTCTTTTAGAGACACTATGGTGCCTCTGCTTGCTTCCATCAAACAGAGCCCATGGTGGGGAGGGGGTGAATGCAGCTACCAAGAAGCTTCACTAAACTCTGTTGCGTTGAGAATTCCGTTCCAAGCTGTCTCACGTTTTATGTGAATGTTGTTAGCTCACATTGATAGACCAGTAGGGTTTGTATTCAACTCTTTTGCCTGCTTTTGGTATCCATTTCCTCATCCTTGGTTGCCTCATCAAGATTTGATATAGGACATTATAATGTGTCTTATAATACCATGTTCCAATGATATCCTGGGGAGTCGTATTCTCTTCTGAAAGTAAATGCTGAAGTGGATCTTAGAGACAATGGAGTAAAGGACTAGGAGGGATGCAGGAGAGGGAAACTATGATTAGCATATAATTTATAAGAAAAGAAGACACTGACATTCCATATCACCTATGTCACAGACTATAAAGAAGACAACAAAAAAATTCCATCAAATAATCGGAGTAATGGGAACTCATAGACTTTGTTGAGGGGGTAATAATAATTCAGACCCTATGTAAATCAGAAAAACAAAGCCTCATAACTCTTATATGACCTTGAGTTATGTATTCATATCACCCATGACCTGGGCTCTCTGGCCTAATACAAGTGATGTTTCTTGTCTACTTACATGTCCTTCTTTGTCTTCACTGAGTGAATATCCACAACAATGACCTGGCTATACTGTTGTCGAGCAGTTATCTAAAGGACTTAAAGCAAGACACAACAGAGATCTTAGCACATCCCTATTCAATGCGGCACTATTTTCAGTGACAGATTAAGAATCAGCCTAGGCATCCATCAAATGCAGAACAAGTAAAGAAGATGTAGCATAAATACATAATGAGTTTTTATTCTGGCATAAGGAATGAAATTATGTCATTTCATAGAAGATAGATGCAACTTGAGGAATCATATTAAGTGCAATCAACCAGACTGAGACAGACAGGAATTGCATGTTTGCTTTCATTTGTGGACCATATATATATAAAACTTGTGTGATTAAAAGGAACTTAGAACACAAACAGTATTCACAGGAGACAGAAAGGTGGAGATGATAGATATGGGGCATCATGAGGAGGCAAATATATTTGTAAAAGTACGTAATATTCTGGAATGGAATTTTTTTAAACCAAGGTTTACACTCAATAAACATACCTCAATCATAAATAAAGAGATATGTAAATATACCATTTTTTCTGCTGAATCACCGATAGAAAGCATAAATCATGAGTCAAACATTATTAAAAGGATCTACTAGAGCAAACTGAGATGGCTTGGAAGATAAAGGAATGTGTACCAAGGATGGATGACCTAAGTAAGTTCCTCAGATCCTGCAAGGTGAAAGGAGGCAACTGAATCCAGCATGCATTCCTACACCCACACATGCTTTTTATGGCATGCACTCTCTCCACTTCACATACATGTGAAGTGAATAAATAAATGTAAATCAAGCATGTTTTTCAAAGCAAAATGGGGTATTAATTTTATGTACTTTAGTACACATTATACTAATTTCATATTTTCCCATGTATTACTAATCAAATTCTATGCAACACTTATCTACACAATTCAGAAATTACCTAAAATTTGTGTACAATTTTTAATATACATTTTCTCTGAACAAAAAGATGTTACAGATAAACATTCTAGGGATAAGGTCCTGTAAGACCAAATTAACATCTTATTTCAGAATACCATTTTTAGTGTGAAATGACCTAGTTGGTGAGAAATCAAGCCAGCTCATCAGAACTTTTCCCATTTCTGAGCAATCAATCTAATTAGCTCATCAAATATTTTATGATTCTCTGATGCTTCATTAAATAATTATACTCTGTGAAATTATTACACAGAAAAGATAAACATTTTCCTATCCCTGAGTAGAAATTATCACTGTATTTAAAAGTCTATGCATTAAAATATTTCATAAATATGTGTTGAAATAGTCACTAAAAGTTAACAAAGGAATCATCCAGTTATACATTCAATCACTGTTTTATATTTGCTAACTGATTTAATAAAAATATCACCTTCTATCTACTCTAAAAAAGCATTACAACAATCTTACAAAAATGGTACAAATATGAAATATACTTTTTTAAGTTGTTCTGTTTTTCTTTTTTCTTTGATTTTTATTGAGCTCTACATTTTCTCTGCTTTTCTCCCTGCCCCTCCCCTCCCCTCCCCTCTTCAACCACCCCCCAAGGTCCCCATGCTCCCAATTTACTCAGGAGATCTTGTCTTTTTC
>LOEQ01000585.1:91676-103504 GCA_001685075.1 Bramus lutescens | reverse complement strand
TGTTCTGTCTACTCCACCCACCTAAGAGCTGGCCTATCAAAAGGCCAAGGAAATTTCTTTATTAACCAATGAAAGTAACACATAGACAGATGACCCTCCTTACATCAGGTATCATTGAATGTTGAGGTCTATGTACAATGATGATTGTATTTTATCTACAACATAACAGTTTTAATTTTTTACAATTTTTTTTTATTTTTGTATATTTTCATTCTGACATCATGTTGGTGTGTATTAATTTTTAAGAACAGTCACTTTCAGTATCACATGTGAAAAATGTATTTTGATCATTGCTCTCCCACCAATACCCTAGCAACCCCCATCCTTCCGCTCCTCGCTCTTGTTAGTGCCCTTCCATTTTCCATACTAACTCGTTCTAGTTGTATTTTCCTCCAGAGAGTTTCCATTAAGTTGTTTGCTGTAGGAGGAGCAGGATCTCAAGAAAATATTACTTTACAAAATGATGTTCATCTTATCAGAACACTGCCAAAGAAAATATATTCCTTCTCCCCTAGCAACCTTTATCATCATGTATATCCAGACATGTGGGGGAACCCATTATTCCTTCCTTGGTTCCGGCACAGGATACACAGAGCCCATCATGCAGACTTCTCATATCAATAATCAAAGCTGATATGTTCTTGAGTGCAAAAGTCATAACATGCCCAAAGTCAGCATTTCATACACACTTATTCTTTCCGGTCTCATTTGCTGTCTTTACACCCATTTTTTGAAATGCTCTGTGAACTATAGAATGGGTCTTATAAATATCCCATTAATGATTGGCTATTCAACAGTCTTTATTATCTATGCTTTGACATATTATTTATTTTAAAAATACCAACATATACAGCAATACAAAGCACAATTTATAGCTTCAACAGAAAAAGATTACATATTGATTAAAAATTTAAAAAGTATATAAACAGTAATTCAAATAAACAAATCTCCATCTATAATATAACACCATTTGTACAAAAATCAAAAGAAATGATAACTAGGTGACATTATGTAGAAACGGTCTTAATAATTTTATTTTTAATTTAAGTGTCTAGTCTCAGCGACTTTTTATTTATATTTGCAGTTTCCACACCCTTTAGAAACTTAAGGCAGTTCCTTATTGTTTCATTTTAGATTATCTTTCAAGACACCATGACACCGAAGGCAAACATAGTCTAAGTCAGTTATAAACAACAATGGAACTAAATTGTTTTAGACACTTTCCTTCCATTAAAAGATTCTATTATTTCATTATCTTATTTTAGCAAACGCTCCATGGTTTTGACTTACACAGGCATGTGGTCAATTAAAAGCCATTGATTTTTTTCTTAAGTCAGTTGCCCTCTCTATATTTATATGAGTGGATTTTAAAATATCAATAATTGGTTTAAAATTCCTCATCTTGTTTCCTGTATAGTACTTAATGAGAGACTCTCATACCGCAATATAAATTCTTTTGCTGGTACTTTTTTCTAGTCTAAAGTCATTTTCTAATTTATTATTAAGTAGAGAGTCTCTGTGCACCATGATGGGATTGGTCAACATATTACTCTCAGTCAAATATAGGCCACTGTTTAGAAGAGCAGCAGAGAAAACGGCTAACTAGAAAACTGTTAGGAATCCTGCTTCAGTTCACTGACCTATTGCTCGTTTCCCGGGGGGTATATTGTTACTCTGCTCAGGTGCCCTGGATTTTCTTTTACTGTTTCTCTATTAGCCTCCCTGTATGCGATTCCTCTTGTGAACCCAGTCTTTATTCTTCTGTGGAAGATGACTTCCCAGCAGCAGGTCCTGCACAGCCTGAGCTGAGAAACAGAAACAGGGAGAGGTTTCCATAATCACCTAATTAAAGGCGTCATAATAAATAACTAAATTAAAAAGTGCATGCTCAGGTTCCTACTTCCTGGTGTGACAAATTCAAAAACACTTCTTTATCCTGACTTTTGTAAAATATCATCATAGAATTATAGGAACTTTTGTTAAATCAGAATTCTCAAACATGTTCAGTACTTCTTTTGATTAACATAATATTCACAATAAAATTTCTAATGATATTATATTAATAGTTATGAAAATAAAAATTAAAGCCTGAATGTAGTTTAGCAATGTCACTTGCTATTAATAAATGAATTTTAGAAGTTTGATGAGAATGGATGTTAGTGAGGATGGAATAATGAAGGCTTTCATATGTTCCATTTAAAATTAGTTCTCTAAGAATTTCATACAATGTATTTTGATTATGCTGACCTTATAAAACCTCCCAAATCAGCCTGTCTTTGTTATCAGACTTTGTGACATTGTTTTTAAAAAACTTATTCAGTTCAGTTTGTGCTGCCCATGTACTCAGGGGCATCAAGGCATCTTCTTGGAGCATGGTCAGCTTATGAGGGACCACATCCTTAAAACTGATTCTCCTCTGAGAAGCTAGCAACTACCAATATCTCTTTTGTAGTTATGACATTTCAGGTCTACCTCCCTACTTATTGCTGAGATTTTTCTTGATTAAGCTTGTTCAGGTGTTTTGAATAGTATCTCTATCCCTTTTAATTTGTGTGTATCTTCCCTATTGTATCTAGAAAACACTGTTTCTTTAATTCCACCGTGTTTGGCTGTAAATGGAGACAGCACTTTGAATTCCTGGCCACCCAGACCCAAATAATCACACAAAAACTATACTAATTACAATGTTGTTTGGCCAATGACTCAGACATATTCCTAGCTAGCTTTTACATCTTAAATTAACCTATTTCTATTATTTTATATTTTGTTATGAGGCCTGTGGCATGTTACCTCACATCTTGTTTCTTGGGTGGCTACATGGTATCTGCCTGATTCTGCCTTCTTTCTCTCTGCATTCAATTTAGTTTTCCCACCTAGCTAAATTCTTCCCTGCTCTAAACCAGGGAATAAAGCAAATTCTTTATTAACCAATGGTAATAAAACATATTCATAGCAACAGAGGTGAATATCACATCATCTGACTCTAAAAATCTTCTGTTCCTTCTTCTGCAATGATCCATAGGCCTTAGGGAGAAATGGTGTGATACAGATATTCCATTTGATAACATGTCATTTGGAGTTATTTTAATAGCATGCCTGTTTGAGAAAATAGTGTAAGTGGGCTGTCCATTAGGATCTGTTGGCTGTTGAACCATGTTTCTCATCCAGTCACATGCAGAGCAACTTCTGGCTCTCTGTCAGCTAGACAACAGTGAGGAATCTTCCCACTCAATACTATCTTGATTAGTTGTTAGTTATCTCTCCTCATAGTATCCTCATCTCTACCCTAAGTTCCCATTCTCACCCTCAGTCAACTCTTCATTTTCCATATATTCTTGCAGGAACAACTTGAGTTTGTCTAATGAAGTCGAACATACAGACTCCACATAGGTTAGAATTCAAGTTCTCAGAATTTCAGCATGAAGAACGCGCATGATAGCAAACATTTGTAATATGTTGTGGCAAGAATAGCCTTAATTAACTATGGAAATGAGTAAACTTAGGTACATTCGTAACTGACTTACCTGTTCATGAGATGAGTAATAACAGGAGACACAGGTAATCAGAATAAAGACCTGGGAAAATGCATGCAATGTGTTGTACATACAAAGGTATAAACCTGTATTTCTGATATATATATATATATATATANATATATATATATGAATGCATATATACAAGATAAAATGGAGAGAAATACAAAATATACTAACAATGACAAAATTGTTGATAAGTTTGGAAGGTTGAAAAAAAGGTTACTAGAAAAATTAAACTCTCCTTGGGACAAAAAGATAGACATACAGGTTCTTTGAAGAAAAATAACATCAAGCTTGTACTGTTAGGTTATATCAACTTGACACAGGTCAAAATCATCTGGAAGGAAGGTCTCCATAGCCACTGTCTGAATTTCAATAGGAAATAAGTAGTCATTTTTACGTTAACTGATGTAGACAAGCCAGAAAGGTGTGTGTGTGTGTGTGTATGTGTATTCCTTGGAAGAATTATTATTGGAAGAATATGAACTATTCTATCCCCAGTGCATGAGCTAGCTGGTTAGAGCCCATTCCCTGTGGTGGTATATGAATCTCAGGCTTCATACAAGGGGAAAGGACTTAGACCTATCCCAACTTAATATGCCAGATTTCGTTGACTCCCCATGGGAGAACTGTGGTTGGAAAGTAAAATGAAATTTAAATACTAATTAATTAATTAAAATAATAAAATAAAATAAAAAGGATGAAGAAAGTAAGGTGAACACAAACAAGCAAGAAATAAGCTCACATTCATTTTGTATATCTACTCTTGATTGTTACTGTGTTGTGAGTAGTTGCTTGAAGTTCATAACTCAATCTCCATACTTTGACATTGTAACCTGGAATTGTTAATTGAAATACACTCCTTTTCAAGTTATTTTCTCTCAAGTATTTTATCAGCAACAGGAATGAAACTAGAACAAAACTGAATGTACATTTTAAGTTATACAAAATACTTTTTCAAAACTTCCAATCATATCCTTTGAAAGGAGAGACAATTTAGCTTTTACTCTAGCTGACACTACTTTATTCATGCTATAAGTACTAATTATTTTAGTTCATCATATTATTTATCTATAAAAGAATCTGGCCTTGTTGATGTGAAAAGTTGCAGTAGTATCAAAAATTTCCACGATAGGGCAGAATGGAGTATAATAAAGGTTATTTATTTGGGATTAATTTCACAGTAAGGGTAGTGATCTGCAGTACTCTGTGTCCGCTGGGAACTGGGACCAGAGTACAGAAAAAAAAAATCAGGGGTATGCATGCTTTTCATCTACACTTACAGTGCATGAGGCCATGCTCAAAGTGTGTAGTATCTTAAAAGGTTATTGGCTGAAGGAGGTCCCAGAACACAAAATAATTGCTGTTCTCTATTTCCCATTTTTAGTTATTTTTATGGCATACACCACCCTATATCTCATAATGTGTTCTATTCATTCCGTAGACAGCTAGAAATTTTCAAGATCTGGACTGAGCAGATGTGTTAATGAAACTCCTCCTCTCCTTTTTGTGCAAAAGCGAAGTGTCAGGGCATACTGACATTTCATTCCCATTTAGGAAGGAACCAGGCAATCAGTCCGATATTCTGGTCATGTCCCCTGGCCTTAAGGTTTCTTAGAGGTAGTAGAATAACAATATAAATACTAGTGTTGCATTATAAGTAATTAAAACTAATGTAAATATTTAACACATGCTACAAACCTCAAATTTATGAATACAAGTGAGGAACCAGATTTCCTTGCTAGTGTCATTTTACACAATGAAAAAGCAGCATTTTCAGGGTAGACAGAAATAATAGCATTGAACACAAGTAAAATGGATTTCAGAGTAAATAAAAATAATAACCTTGAAAGTTACTGAACCACTTTTGAGAAATTTCAATATGAGTAATAAAGAAAATATTTTTTGATTTCATGTATTCTAACTTTGCATAAATCTTTGTTTTTGTCATGGTCTGCTTTTATCCTTCATCTGGAAGCAGTGTCACACTTGCCTATCAACATGAAGGAAAATTCTATGTGAATATCTACAAGTACTTGGCTTTGAGTAGGATAGAAGTTCTATGCTATGATCATCTCTAGAGATTGAAGCTGGGCAGAGATGGGAGGAATAAGTCAGGATGGGCTTGTACACTGATATGAAAACTATACAGTGTGTAGAATTTATAGAAGTCCTGGGTCTTTGTTATATCTCAAATTGTCTAAACCAGAGAAAAGTAGAAAGCATGCTGAGATAAATACAATAATCACTGAGATTGCTGTTTCTTGGTTAAATTGTTTTATTTAAAAGTCAGACACCACAGGGAACTAACACTATAATCTTACTAACTCTACCATCAACCTAAACTACAGTAATGAAAAAAGTATACATTTGTAAGCCAAGAAAGATCAATTCAAATTGAAAAAGGAGTTTAATTTTTCTTACAAAGAAATGTGTATTTCATAAATATTTCTTTCTTTTTTGGGGGGTGGTTTTTCAAGACAAGGTTTCACTGTAGTTTTAGAGCCTGGCCTGGAACTAGCTCTTGTAGACCAGACTGGCCTTGAACTCAGAGATCCACCTGCCTCTGCCTCCTGAGATCAAAGGTGTGCGCCACCATCACCACCTGGCTTCATAAGTATTTATTGAGACAAATAAATAAAAATGAAAAGAGAGAAAATGAAAGAAAACAGAAATATCTGATGTGTTCTGGCCTGCTTCTGAATGTACAAAACTATGAAATCTGCATATTGAGGTTGTAGTTTCTAGCTTTCTAGCAGAACAATAAAATTCAGCATGTTATTTTATCTAATTCTATGATCAAGCATCTTGTAGAAGCTAAGAGCCTGTTTATAATCTGAAGCCATAGCGTATAATAGGATGATACTCATTGCATTGCAATTAAACACAAATTAAATTGTTACAATGTAAAGCATGATACAATCAATTATTAACTTGTTCTAACTTGCTGAGAGCAAGCCCTTACCTTACTTTAATTAAGAAAAAACACAAATAGCTCATGACAACTTTAGAAAAAAAAAAAGATAATATAAACTTAGAAGGTGCAACTTCTGTATAACCACCAGATTGTAGGTAAATTTAAGGTGTGAAAAATAATCTTAAATAAAACATTAATAGTTATGGATATGGTTTTGAAGTCTAATTAAGTTAAATTTTCAGTTTTTTAAAATGACTATTCTTTGTTAGAAATGAATGAAAATATTTATAGATGGCAACCACATTTAAGGAAAATGGCTAATATTAAGAGTGATTATAAAATTTGAGAGATGTCAGTTATTGTAATCTTAGTATGTTGAATTTATCACCTGGTATGTCCTAAATGCCAACACTCATAAATTTGCCAACAGTCATATCCATGGCTTATGTTAGCACACTGCAGTGTTTGTACGTGTTCATTCACGATATTAGTTTGCTAGTTGAGACTTATTTTGTTGTTCTCTTTAGATAATGATTGTTGTCAGGTTTTAGGTAATTGGATTTCCTTACAGTGGAAAAATAATGTTAGATTTTTCTCTCATAATGTTATGAAGATAGCAGTATTCTTTAATGAGTTGTATGGATTATTCCTAAAAGTAAAATGAATTCTTGGAATGCTTTCTGAACTTCAGTGTTACTAGGACGCAGTTGTTAACCGTCCAGTTTCGCTAAATTATATCACCGCTTGCCCTGGCATTTGGAGGTATAATCGCATTCTCCCTCTTCCATTAACTGCTATACTCTTTGAATTTGTTTACGCTTTATCTACTTTCCTTCAGTATTGTCTCCTCACCTCGGCCTACACACACTGGAGCTTCCTCAGGCTTATTACGATGATGTAGGGAGTTATTAAAATATGTTAATTTGCTTGGCTGCGATGACTTTAAATTAAGCCCTTATAACTTTCTGCCTTCCAGGTTGTCCACAGTTCTGTAATACCTGGAATAAGATATCACTCTGTGATCAAGTAGATACTCATAAAAAATTTAAAATATACTGTTATGACTTTCTTTGGCTCATAACTGTGGTCATGTTTACTGTGTAAGCTTCATAATTTAAATTAAACTGGAGACATCTAGTATGCACAGGAGCTTTGTTCTTGATCACATGGGTTTTTGCTGCACACTTAGCATACTTCCTTATTATCCTCATTGGATAGAGCAGAGCTGAGATGGTGAGGCGCTATTACAAGGGCACAGAGCTAATCAGGGTCATGCCCCTGTGTGCTTTCAGGGCTGCCTGGATTGAAGGTCAATGTCTACAGTTGCTGTGATATATGACCTTTCAAATGTGATAGTAAGTATAAAGGGACAATTATTCCCTGCTTTAATATTATCTCTCCCTCTCTCCTCACTTTTAGTTAAACAACTAAATCATTTTCTACTGGAATACAGACAAAGATCTGGTTTGTTCTCATGTCCTTACCAATTGTTTTGTACTGAGCTTCCTGTTTTTCCAGTATGAGATTAAAAACACAGTCTCACCTCAAATATAATAAGAGAGTATTTCTTTTGGAGCTGAATAACAGTTAATGTAGTTGGAAACACTAATTTAACTTAGCAAGCTTTCATGCTCCAATGTGAAAAGAAAACATCAAGTTATTATTTATTTAAACTTTAGTTGAAAATGTATGCAACATATTTTGATTATGGCTTATTCTCCAGGCTTATTCTCCACCATATCCTGTCAGCTCTTCCAACATCACCATTCATATAACCCACACTTGAAATCTGAGGAGAGATGTTTGAGGAAGACATCTCACCAATGGTTTCTAGCTAAAGGTTGTTCCATTGACATTTCAGTTAATGTGGCTCTGATTTTCAATTTTCAGTTAACTCAGAAACTGAACTCAGTGATCAAGAGTTACCCTACAGGCTCCCAGGCAATCTGATGTCTTTTCTTGAAGACGATCCCAAGCATAATAGATGACTACAGCAGCTTTGGGTATTAAGCTGCATTTTAGAACACATTCAAATGTGATTGTTACAAATTTAAAGAATTCTGAATATCAAGGGGGAAAAAAGGATTTTAAGTCAGTCTTGGAAAGAGATATTTTATATTAAAGACAAATTAATATTATAATTTTGTGCTATATATTCATTTCTTGGTTTAAAAAGTAGAACGCTTTCCCATTTTAAAATATGTATGTCTTTACTTGAGGATGGCATAAACTAGATTGATGACTTTCTGACAGATCTCTGGCTATAAACCAGTTGTTCTACATACTGTGCTCATGAGATAAATACTAGCAACACTGAGAACTGTTCCTGGATTTGTCTAGAAAGACATTTACAATCCAAACAATGAAGTTTAATAATTGTCCAACTTGTTTCTCCACAAAAGTAGAGTAAAATGCTTGTTAAGAATTAAGGTGAGAAGAATACTATGAAATTTAACCATCACAGTATTTAGGTGAAGATATTGTTTCTCTTTTTTATTAATATGTGAATAGAATTTATGTTAACCTAAGCTTTATAAGATCTAAAATACTAAGCATTCCATTTTGCAGTTTTAAATGAGTTTGCTGTAAAGATTTGACATCCTTGTTACCAACTGAAAGAAAATTTAAACCTCAGGGGAAATGAATTAAAATGAAAAATAAACTATGCATGCAAATTATCTTCTATCTTCCACTTTAGGGAAAAATAAAATTACAATATTTTATATTGTACTTAAGTAATGAGGAGAGACCATTTACCTTGGCATTCTTTAGAAGAATGTACTTCTAAGGAAGTAAAATATTAATTTAGTAATTATTACTGACTATCAAATACTAAAAAGAATTTGAAGCAATATTATTTCTCCATACACACTAGTACTACTCTGAACTTCAATTTGTTTACTTGGTTTAAATTTTCACTATAATGGCATTTATATGATTCTTTCTTTAATTATTTCCATATAAACAAAGTCATGCTAAGTTAATACCCATATTTTGTTCATTGTCTATTTTTATTTTAGGGAGATCTAATATTACCTGTTATTCAATATTCCTCTTGAAAATTACTTATTTTTCTGCTTTTTAATACATTCTGCTACCAACTTTATTTATACTATTGAATTTGTCCCCAGAAACACTTAGTAAAACATAAATTTGGGTGTCATGTCAATATAGTAATGGACAGTCATCACCTATTACCAATATTTGAAGCAGGTATGACTAATGTCCATAGATGTAAACCTTTAGCTATAGATAGAGTATTCTCTATGTTTTGACTATGTTTGTTCAAAGATTTGGAAGAAAGTGGAGTCTCATGAATTCAGTAAATTCATTAATAAAACAAGCCATACATAAAAGGAAGACCAATATGCAAAAAATTGTTTGTTTTTTTTGTAGCAGGTTTTTCTTTGGACCAAATGCCAGCTCCCAAGTAATGGCACAGAAACTTCCTATCAACTATTAAAGTTTGGCCTTAGCTTAGGCTTGTTCCTAACTATCTCTCAAATTTTAAATAACCCATTTGTATCAATCAATATTTTGCCACATGGCTCAGTATGTCTCCTCAGTATCATGTGTCCCACTTCCTCTATGTATTGCCAGCAAATCCAGTGCACCTGATTCTTCCCAGAGTTCTTATCTCTGCCTTGAAGTCCAGCCTATCCTCTTCTGCATAGATGTTGGTCATCCATCTCTATAATAACCAATCATAAAGGTGCCTTGGCCAGGTGAGGAAGAAAAGAGACACATTTTCACAGTGTGATCAATTATCACACATCATAGGTATATGATGCTTTGACTTATGCTGTTACTCTGGCATTAACTCTCACGACTGTACATATTAGGGTTATATGTATAATACCCAGAGTGATTATAATCTAGATAATGACTCATTTATTTTTACCTCAATGCCTTAGCAATAAGTGAAATATTCCTATATCACATTCAATTTTACATGTGCATGTAAAATTAAATAGACAAAAGTCTATTGCTTATGGTATGTATTGTAACTCTGCAGAAATAGAAAAATGATAGTATCCATTAGGAACGATTAATGTTTTAATCATGCTAGATTAAAACTGAGTTTGAGCTAGGAAAGAACTACTATAAATTGATGAAAGAAGTTAAATATGAAGTCCTGTTTAATGTGTGTTTATCCTACTTTCATATAAATTTAGCTATGCAACATCATTTGTCAATCAGCAATCATCTTCCTATAGCCAGATAGAAATCAGACAAGTAGAAAGCATTTGTTCAAAGTCTGCCTAATCAGGCTTAACAACATTCAATCCACTGTCTTCAACATTGAACAAACAAATGAATGAAACAAAACTTTTTGACTCTGTCATCATTATTTTGACAATTAACAAGGATATTAAAGTCTGGCTTAATAAAGTATTTTTCTACCACAAAGCTTAAAATGTTCAAATAATTTCTTGAGTTAAACAAAAGACAACAGACCTTAAAAATGTGCCATATATCAATGGTAGAGTAGATTCTCCAAAGATGCACAGCCCTTTATTTGATCTCTACAACTGAATAAAAAAATTAATGAAGAAAAATTAAAGAATTAACCTAAAATATTATATGTGAACCTACAATAAGGAAAAAGATTGCTGATTAATGAAATATATTGTCTGCCCACTTATGTTGGGAAATGAGCCCTGACAAGGGACAGGTGCCAATACTTTACAGATTTCTGTGAAACATCATTGATTTGAACATCTTCTGAGGTAGTATTCCCAGTGTTTAGATTTTCAACTGGTATTTCTATGTTCATTATGTAGTTTTCTTGATAGATTAACTTTTAGATTCCTTTTTGTTTGCAAATGTATCCATGATGATAAGGCTAAATATAATTCAGGCATGTCACTTTTGGGAAGGTAGCTTGACACACTATAAGTCTTCTCTTGAAAACAGTTGTACAGAAATATTAGAGAAAGCACATCAAGAAACATGAGGTGTTAAACTATAAAAATAATAGAGACTGTTCTTACCAGTGTTAAGTACCTATAGGGCTACATTTTATGAAACATGATTTGTTTGCTTACTTATTAATTTTTTATTATCTCAAAACTAATGGAGATAGAGTACGTGTGTTATAAAAAAATCCAAACTTGGAAAACATCCATATATCACAGAGAAAGCATGGCTTGATGTTAGTATAGGTAATGATATCTGTCTGCACTGAGTTAGAAACACAAGACACAGGAGCTGAAGAAACAACTCAGTGGTTCTAGGTTTTGTTTTTCACAAGACCCTTACCTGTTGAACCATAAGCTGGGAGCAGGGAGCTCACAACTGCAGTAATTGGAATACTCACACACATGAACTCTCTCTCTCTCTCTCTCTCTCTCTCTCTCTCTCTCTCTCTCTCT
>LOEQ01000585.1:77893-91657 GCA_001685075.1 Bramus lutescens | reverse complement strand
CTCTCTCTCTCTCCCTCTCTCCATCCCTCCCTCACTCCCTCTCTGTTTTTCCCTCCTCTATCTCTCCCTCTCCTGTCTCTCATACACACACACACAAAAATACACATACACAAACACACAGAGAAATAGAAAGAGGGATACCCTTAAATAAATATTAAAGTTTTTAAAGCATAAAAGCCAGCAACAACAATGGAGAGAGAGAGAGAGAGAGAGAGAGAGAGAGAGATCCACAAGTGTCACACTAGCAGTGCTTTTGTCTTTTATAAGTTTGGGTCTAAATTATTTAGTACTTCTATTCAATAAATGGGGCCAGTACTATCCACCATGTTAAGTAGTGCCCAGATTCACAGTGTTAATCTCAATTTTCTAGAGACCAAAGACAACTGACAATAACTAAGGTTAAGGAAAAGACTAAAAAATTTGTTCATAAATTAGTGTCAAGTTTTTGCTACAAAAGAACTGAATACAAGCCACATAGTAAAATAAATAGCTTTAAGTAATTCATTTAATATGTATATTTAGTGCTGTTTCCCTAAGTGTTGTTACTGAGTCAACAATCTTATTCATGAATTTTGGAACATTCCGTAGATATCAGACAAGTCCACCAAAATTATACACAGTAGTATACATAGTGAGGTTAAAACAACAGAATTTTAAAATCTACCTTAATTTCCCCAATCCATGATCATATCATTTCTTTGTATGTTGTCCATCATAAAACTCAGTTCTTTCCTATTATTACATTAAGTTTTCTTTTCCCTGTGTGTTTCATAATGGGAACTGAGAGTTATAATTGTTATAAAACAGCTTGTTTCAGTATCACTTTAAATATTGTAGTAGTATACTAAAAAGAAAAAAGACTGAGCATTTAGGAATCTATAGACCCACACAAACACTGTACAGTCCCCAGTGTGGTCTCAGTCTCTAACTTGATCTATCTGTTTTCATTTGTGACACACTGATGTACTATGCATTTGTGTGCCAGCATGTAGGAAGACGTCCATGAGGTCTCCAAACTCAACAAGCATGCTTTAAATTTGACTCATTTTTCCGTTTCTGTTCCAAAGTCAAAGAATACTACTATATTTACAACTATTGATTGATTTGGAAAGCTATTCATGTAGTATTTTCTTTTGTTTTGTTTTTGGTTTGGGACTATTTATCTATTTAATTATTTAGTATTGTAGCAAGACCACAGTTTAAGGGAAATAAATTAACCATTATGGGAAATAAATTAAGAAAGATACTAAAAGTGTACAAGTAGATCAATCCCAGAAATTTTTTATGTTTTATTTTAATATATGCTATTGAATAACTTCCTAATTTTTGAAAATTTTAATATTTATTATTAACATATATTCATTGTACAAAACCGTGAGGTTATGATATTTTCACACATGTATACCACATATTTCATTTATAATTAAATACCTTTTATTATACTATGTTGTATCATCTGCTTTTGTTTCCTTTCTTCATATCAAATAGACTTATTACTACTTTAATTTCATATGTATGCTATCTATAGCATTTATATCTTGTATATCATATGTATGCTATTGATTTATTAATATATTTTAAAATATTGATTCAACATACTGGGGAAAGCATGTGAAAGAGTTTTGTCTTTTTTTTTCTCATTTAGTCCAGGATAGCTTATAAATCATGCTATGTAGTAGAGGATTCTCTTGAACTCATCTTTCTGCCTCAGTTAATCAGAACTGGGATTACAGTTATACACATATGGAGTAGGAGGGCCTTCTGTCTATGCATTACTTTCATTGGTCAAATAAAGAGACTGCCTTGGCCTTTTGATAGGACAGCAGCTTAGACTGGGGGAGTAGACAGAAGTGGATGCTGGGAGACAGAAAGCATGCTATGGCTCTCCTCTCTGAGATGGACACTGCTTAGACTCATGGTGGTAAGCTACAGTCAAGTGGCAATACAGATTATTAGAAATGGGTTAAAGGAATATTTGAGTTAGCCAATAAGAGGTTAGAACTATTGGGCCAGGTAGTGTTTAAATGAATACAGTTTCCGTGTAATTATTTCGGGTAAAGCTAGCTGGGCGGCAAAAAATGCGGCCCTCCGCTCCTCATTACTACATACATACATGACCACCTTATTTTACTTAACAATGTGAGGCATATTTCATTCTATTTTTGCATACAAATGACGTAATTTTTTCTTCTGTATGACTACATAAAACTCTCATGAGTGTGTCTATATCACAGTTTCATAATTCATTCATCTGTTGACAGGCATCTAGGTTGATGCAACAAATCCACAGTATGAAAGGTAATTTCTTCCTGAAGATGGTATCAGAATGAGTGTAAGATGCTCATGTTATGCCAAGAGGAAAAAGATACACTATAATAATTTAATCCATCTAGGTCACAATAAACATGAATATGTATGCCTTCTGTTGTTTCTGACCTAGAGTTTTTTTAAAGGTTTGCCAAGAAATGACATAGCTATGTTTCTTTATGAACATTCAAGAACATCAGCTCTTCTGTATGAAAAGGATTAATATGTATGTTATTTCTTTTGCTCAGTTCTTCTATTCTGTACATTCTAATTTTGTTATCAAATTTATTCTTCTACACTGATGTTGACACTGAATTGACATTGATTAATGATAACAAAAATTTTGGCTGGGGTCCTATAATATTTCAAAAATTTTAGTTAGTCAGCCAGGCTTGTAAGATCTTTAACACAGTTATGATATTTTTATTCTAACTTCAGTTCATATATAATATTTTCAGTTTTGGAAGTGGGAATAGAATGATTTGAGTAAACTTTCCTCCGAAGTTTTATGTGTTAAAATCTCAGATGAGAGCTCATAGGTTCTGGGACACTGAGTAATTCCTGGAAGCCATGGTTCAATCTATGAGTTTGTTATTTTACAGTTAACCACACTTTGGCTGTATTTGAAGGTGGGAGACACCAGGAACTGTTGATAAGGAAGAGGAAAATTTCACAGGGTGCAGTCCTCAGAAAAATATGAACAGTACCTTATTGTAGCCCTTTCTTGTTTTATGCAGTGAAGCTCTTGTTTGTGTATCTTAGTTTCATCTAGTTACTTTATTAACTACTTATGTTAAAGAAGGACTCAGAAACTACTCATCTCCTCTCAGATGAAAAGTAGAAATACTTTCATATTTGATTTCTGTATCTTATGAATTCTTTTCATCTAACTGTTATTATTACCTAAAAAGTCAATTTTCCAATTTTTGGAGTGTTAAAAAACTAGTTCCATTGCAATATTTTTTTCTTTCTTTTCAAATATGTATATATACCATTGGTTATTTTTACAGACAAGCATATATGCTGTCTTGTTTTGTAAGATATTGAACAGACTTCATAATCATGAGATAACATTTCATTCAACATCTTGTCAAATTTACCTGAATAGATGGACATTATTTATCATACGTAATTGTTTTGTTTCTTATGCACAGTTGTCTTACACTGATAAAAAGTTTATGTACTATATATTCTGTCTCCTGGGTTCTGCATTACCATTATTATCTCCAGTAATAATTAATTATTTTTTCATTTATTTAAATATGTATGCATTTAATAAATGCTTGATATTAAGTATGACTCAGTGGTTTGTATCCATGATCCCAGAACTTGGGAAGCAAAGGCAAGGAATCAGAAATTCAAGGTTAATCACAGCAGTGAAACAAGTTTGAGTCTCATCTGGGCTGAAAGAAACCATTCTCCATAAAAGAAAAAATAAGGAAAAATATATTTGATTCTCATGTTTGCTTTCTGGAGTTAAAAGCTGACTAAAGCCCAGTTCTTCCTCTGAAGATGTCATCTAGATGCAATCCTTAGGAAAACTTGAAACACTGATAACTTGAAATTGTGAGTTCTCTGTACAATTTAGACATCCAGAAATTCAGATTGTATTAAGGCCCTTTGGACTTCAGTTTCCTTTGGCAAAACCTTTCACCCTTGTCTTCCTGGATGACTAACTTAGCTCCAAGATGAAAGCAAAATTTTGATTGAATGAATCTGATAGTTTTGTATTCCAGAAACGACTTTTAAAATGGGAAAGTCTCATTTGACCAAAACCATAATGAAATAGCTTCAAGTCTCTGAGGTGGGTAAAACATTCATGCTTCCATTCATTGTCATTAGTTTTATGAAATCTAGCTTTTTACATCAGGAATATTTTAATATAAGCATATATTACTATGATTTAACTTGCACAAGTATATATATATATATATACACACATAACATATGGAACATGCATTTATATTATGTCTCTTGAACAATCCATTACCGCTATTATTTATGATATTGGAAATATCATCTTCCTATTGAAAGGGAAATGGTATATTGAATTAACAGCAATATTGTCAGCCTACATATGGATAATCAAAGACTGTTTTCTTCACTGAATGTCTTTGGTTGTACAGAGTGCCTCAGTTATAAATATGTGAGCAGTTATTGAAGTCACACTGAAACTCTGAAGATATATTCAAAATATGAGAAAAATGTATTACACAAGGATTTCATCTTTCAAGCAAAACTGCAAAGGAATCAAAGCTGAATAAAATCAGTGTGGTGTGGTGTTATCTTCATTGTTAACTGCAGAAGAAGCATGTCTTGCGATGTTCTGCAAGACAAAATATAGTGTTAGCCCCTTTTATGTCTCTGCAGCAGCTGAATATCAAGTGGGCTCACCTTCTGTGCACCTTGTTGCAAACCATTAGTTATGCACAAAATAGCATTCCGCTCTGGCAAGCATGCTATTCACCTTGCTGGCGTAAGACTAAAGGAAGTAATTTTCTGACTCTTAGCAGTTCCAGGAATTTATGTAAGGCGTTCCAATCAAAGACTTCACAAGACACTTATATAATATAAACATCCTCAGGTGATCTTGGCCACTCATCTTTCTTTTAACTTTGTCATTATTTCTACTAGATTCTTGGTGGAATCGATGGTTTTCATGAGGACCTCAGAAAATTTTAAATGTGCCACATAATCTCTGATGATGTTTTTGTTTTTAAAACTTTTGTTAACCTTATAATAAATTGAGAGAATGTTTTTATAATCAGATCATCAAAATGAGATCATCTCAGTGACTTTGCCAGCATCTTATTAGTATAAATGTAGTATTTTCTACTTAAATTAAAATAATGGATAGAGCTCTTTAATGACATTGGCTGTGGAGATCAAGAAATGGCTATTTATAGATGAGCAATTATCTGAGTCAAATATCACATGGTTCTTTTTAAGGCAAATGACTATAAAAATAACTCGAGAAAACAAAATAAGATTTTCTTTTTTTAATTTCAACTGAACTTAAAGAACTCTGAGAACTCCATTGCACATAATGCCATATTCAAAACTATGCAAACTGCTTTGCTTCCAACGTGGAGTTGTGCAAAATAAGTCCTTTATACTTAATTAGAAACACTTAGCAGAAACATAAAATAAAATACTGGTGACAAAGGTTCTCTTGTTCTTTGTTGAAATGCTTTTCTGTAGTTGCTGTCACAGCTGTCTTAATGTTTATTTTGTTAACATTTGTGCAAATGCTGAGACGCCAAACACTGAAATTTATCTTTTTTGCCTATTATATAGAATTTAAAGCAAATTGGAAACAAGCATCAACAAATACTTCTACTTTTTGAGTGTTGATTCCTATGGCATTTACATGTTTTTCTTTTTGAATGATACAGCCATGATTATCTTTTTCACGCTTGATACTGTTGGATATTTTTTGATAGTTTCATGGAGTTAAAATATAATAAAGTCATGGATTTGTACTTTATATTTTCTTTTCTTGTTTTATTTCCATTTTATTGAGAGCCCCATGCAATTTAGCCAGTGGTTTTTCTGACCTTTATGTTGTTTTATATGGTAAATTTACTCATCTGCCAGTTTCACTACCAGAAGTAGAGTGAGCTATTTGTTTTTATTTGAACAACAAATAAAGAGCTGGCTTTCCAGTATTTCTGACTCTAGGAATTTATAAGGTCCTGGAGGAGCAGTAAGGAATATGGGTGATGCAAAGACACCAGAAAATCCAAGTGAGCAAGCCCGGTGAGTTCCCTTTTCCGGTTATTCATTAGTGAATCTAGCTTCTGTAACTACTCCGTAAATTGTTTGATTCTCTATCTAGTAACTTTCCATGATACAGAAGACAAATTTATGCTATGGCTATCTCTTCTGTCATTTATAAGGAATTCTGATGTTCCCAAGCAGGCCAGCAGATCAACATATTCCTTTCCATTTTTGACACCTTGATTGTATGTATATATATATATTTGTTTTAAAAGCCCTTATAAGCATGTTAAATAAACATAACTGCATTTTTATTCCTAAGGTATTCTTATCTCCATGAATAATAGGTTTCATTATTCTTGCTCTTAGTGTTTCATATTTTTTTGTTATAAATCATTTCTAGCACTGGCAGTTTTGTTGTTGTCTTTTTGTGTCTAACACATGTGCTCTTTTTCATTTGACCAATATAAATACACATTATATGTAGGGGTTGATGTTGTCCACAGTTTCAAGTTTTTATTTAAATTTTTGAAAGTGTCAATTGTGGGTAAGAGAAGACTATAATAAATATTTTTGCTCGCTCTTTGAAAAATTCTCTTGCATATATAATGAAAGATAATATCCAGGCAATATTTAAGATTTCCAACTACCCCCAATAATCTTCCATATTTCTTTCCAAATTTTATATGCTCCACATTTAAAAAACTCATTGCCCAATAAGTTCTATTAGTATCCATTAGCTGCCCATATACTTATGTGCATGGTACTACAAACTGGATGTGGAAAATTTATAAAATACCAAACCTCCAAACAAAGAATGTCACTTCCTCCTCCTGTAGTCACCAGCTACAGATAGATCCTCAGGAGGGAGCCAGGTGCTCCTCTGGCCCCCGAGCTGGAAGTTCTAGCCACTTTGATTTTGTGGATATAACCCCAAATACTGTGAGTTCATGCATATATTGGCCCTGTAGAGTCAGAAAGATAACATTTTACAGTACTTTTCCCTATCTTCTGGTTCTCACCATCTTTGCAGCTTTTGTATGTGTGTGTGTGTGAGTGTGTGTTCTCAAATCTCTGGTGGGGAAGTTGATAAGGATGTCTTATTTATGACTAGAGAAATAGCTCCACAGGTACAAGCACTTGTTACTTTTAGACATGACCCTGATTCTGTTCCCAGAACCAACATGGCAGCTCACAAACATCTGCATATTACATTTTATGGGACCTCATACCTTCTTCTGACATCTGCAGTCACTAGCGATGCATGTGGTACACATATATACATGCAAGTAAAACACTAATACAAGTTAAATGTATCAATAATATTTAAGAATGACAAAATCATTCTCATTTAGTACTAAGCACTCACACTCATCAATTCTCAGCACTTTGTCCAATGATATTTTTAACTGTTTACATGTTTACTTATGTCTGTTTTTTTCTCTATGTAAATAGAAAGGAATATCTATCCTTAAATATGCTAATTTGAATTCAGCGTGTAAGGAGCTTATTGTCAAATACGTCCTATGGAAAGAATAAATAACAAAAATACTGTGTTCACATTAGGAACCTCAAGTACCTTTTTAAGGAGTTCATCCTTTCTTAAGCAACCATGATCCCACCATGTCAGCTCTTTGTAAAAAAAATCTAAGCTTTTAGTATCAGAAGCCAAAAGGCCAGGCTGTTTTATGCTCATACTTGCAAAGAATTTTTCCCATAAGTGTGTCATGTCCTCTGTCATGGTAACTGTTCTGTTGCTGTAGAGAGACACCATGAACAAGGCAACTCTTATAAAAGAAGACATTGAATTGAGTATTAACCGCCTGGTTGAGAGGGTTAGACCATGACCATCAAAACAGGAAACACACAGAAATTACGTTGGAGCAACAGTTGAGAGTTTTACATTCTAATTCACAAGCAGTGTGCAGTGTGCAGGGGTGGGGAGAGGGAGGAAGGAAGGGAGGGGGAGAGAGAGAAAGAGAGAATCTCTCTCTCTCTCTCTCTCTCTCTCTCTCTCTCATGAGGTTTTGAAAAATCAGAGTGACACCCCTCATCCAAAAAAGGACCTTTGTAATTCATCCCAAAAAGTCCCATTAACATGTGACCAAACATTCCAACATAGAAGTCTCTGGGGGCCATTCTTATTCAACCCGCCTCATTCCATCCCCTGCTCCCTATTCCTGAGGCCAGGACATGTGTAGTGAGGAAACACAGGTCAAATTGAGACTGAAAATAGGAAGGCAGACTCCAAATCTTGCAAATCTGTGCCTGATGTTAAAGGGTGATAATTAGATGGTTCTTGCCTTTCAGGTTTGCTTACTCCCACACACTTCAGTCTGTTGTACTGGTTCCTAAGAAAGTCTGCAGTTCTCCTAGGCAGCTATCCTACAGATCTGGTGTCTCCAATGTCTTGGAGTCTCCAAAGCAATTCAGGCTTCAACTTCACAGCTGATACAATTACCTCTTGGGGTTTCCATTAAGGAAAACATACAGGGCCTCATTGGCTTTCTTACAAAGAAGATTCCAAAACCACTTTACTATATATTTTTGACTATAAAGCCAGAATTAAGTGGCTAAGGCTATCAAATTCTTCAGTTTGCTAGGACTGAAACCTGATGCCTTTTTGAATTACAAATATATTAACTTTCCTTGTTTTTCAGACCTTTGCTGGTTTTAGGATTATCTGGGTCAATACAAGTTTTTCTTGAAATCTCTTCTGTCAATGACATAACCCCAAAAACTCTTCAATTTAGCTACAGTCTGATTCTCAGAACAAGAGCAAAAAGCAGCACTCCCCTTTTCTTTCAAAAAGGCACAAGAACAATCTTTAGGACATTTGCTAATTTTTGTCCTTCCTGAAACCTCTTGAGCTGGGCTTTCATAGTTCAAATTGCTCTCAGCCCTACTGTCTTCCATGTTTCTACTAGGATTGTCCATTAAGTCCTACTTGAAGTGGTTTGAAATAGAAGATTGTTTCATATTTATCCAACAAACAAAATCGTCAGGCCTGTTATGGCAATACTCTAATCCTAAGCATCAACTCCTGTCTCAGTTACTCATCTATTACAGCAAAGAGACAGCACGGTCAAGGTAGCTCTTATAAAAGAAAGCATATAACTGGGGCCTTGTTGTAGGTTAAGAGACTGACCATGATCATCATGGCAGCAAGCCAGCAGACATGTTGGTAGAGCAGTAGCTGAGAGTTTCACATTTTGATACAAAGGGCAGCAAGCAAAGAGACAGATGCTTCCTTCCAACAGGGCTGTCTATACCTCCTAATCCTTCCCAAACAGTACACTTGAGACCAATTTTTCTAACATTGTGACTATGAGATCATTGTTTTTCAGACTACCAAACACACCTTTTCTTATTTTTAACAGCCATATTTAACTTAATTGTCCTTCAGACTTGTGGATTTTAATTGTTATTTCATCATGTTTATCTCTATTCATGCTTTAGGTTCTGCTTTTCTAACATCGGTTTCTCTCTTTCCTTAATTCAACCACTTAAGGCAATTACTAATGTCCAATTTGTTTATCTTTCTAACCAAGGGGAAAGCTTTTAACCAATTTTATAGATTCTCCAAACAAGCATAAACTTTATTTTTTTCCTTTTGTTCTTATTTTTAGACTTGTATATCTCTCTTTATCTCATCTCTCATGACTCTCTCTCTCACTCTTTCTCTGGCACATTCACTCATACACATTCATTTTAATTTCTATTCCTACTTCCTCATTTCTCTGTCTTTCCCCATCAAGAACAAAAGACAAGATACATTTAGATATAACTTAAATAATTATTAAGAAAGGTGGAACTCCGATTTCAGTGGGGAAGATTGAGACTCTCTTATGTGATATAATTTTTTCAGCATAACTGTGCTAGATTATACAACATATTACTAATATGAGATTTATTTAAGATAAAAAATGAATAAAATATATCCTAGCCTGAGAAAAAAAATTTGCTTTAATTGAATAACAGGTTTCAATTGCATAATTAAGTATACTTAAGGAGTAATAGCTAGATCACAATAAATAGATCTATATAAATAGATTTTTAAGAGTTCTTGTTTGATTTGCTTTAATTACTTTGCTATGTTATGTGGCTCATGTCACAGCAAAGGCACATAAAATAAATAAGGAATATCTACATCAATTAAATGGAGCCTGCAGTGATAATAACTCACTCTAGGTTAGCCAACATCATCATACAGTTAAATATCCTGTAGTAGTAAACCATGTTTTCTTACAGAAAAATGTGTTTAGATATGGTGTGCTGCTTATTGATATGTATACTATCTAGTAGCTTTTGACATTGAAGCAACTTTCATTCAGTTATTGTCTTTATGTAAACTCAATTCATTGAGCGTATATTATTAATCTTTTCTCATTACTGAGATAGGTTTTCCTTCTAAGAATGGCTTCAACTTCTTAAGAATAAGGAGCAGCTGTGCAGAGATTTGTCACATCTTTGCTAGTACACCATAAATTCTGACTATTCCCTCAAATTTTGATTTCATCAATTGTCAGTACTTCTTTCTGCAGTGGTATGGCTTTCTTTTTTGGTTTTATGTTTGCTTTGTGCATGTCTGTGTTTGCTACCACAGCTTAACTATAAGGCCAATTCAGGGAAAAGGACTCTAACACTGATTGATATTTCTACAGCAAGTAGAATAATTGTAACAATTCATGCACTATTATTGATATAACCTCTTTTGAAGTCCATTAGTTACATTGGGTTCACTCAAAGCATTAGACATTCTATGGCAAAGGAAACCTGAATAACAGGAATCCAGCATTACACAATTGTTCACATTCATCCATTTGTATTTTCTAATTTATGTATTCCACTGACCTTTGAAATATCTCAACAATTTTTCCAATCTCATGCTACTCCGTAGATAGAATCAGATTGCATCTTCAAATTGGCTTCTTTCTCCTTGCAATATGCATTTAAGTTTGCTTTATGCCATTCAATGCCTCATAGTTTCTGCTTTATATCTGAGTAACGTTCTTTTTTCTAAATATACCACACTCTACTCCACTTACCTTCTCCCCTACTGTAGGACATATGGCTCTTTTACATAATTAGGAAACTATGTATAATACTGCTATAAAAAACTATGTATCTCTCTGTTTGGTCATGAGGGTTTTTTTTAATTTTGGTAAAAATGAGGGCAATGATTTCTGAAAAACATGATAGAGAATTTTGAAATTCTTAGGAAAGTGATAAATTGTGTTCTATAGGAGATGTACCTTGTTCATTCCAACTAGTAGTGAATGATAAAGTCACTGTTATTCCATTTTTTTCTCAGTCTTAGTTTGGAAAATTAAAATATAATATGAGAGACATTTATACTTTTATTCACCATATATATATTTGTGACAAATTCCTAATACAATCTTTGATTTCACATACAGTTGAGTTTTTATTCTTTTTTTTTTTTTGGTTTTTCGAGACAGGGTATCTCTGTGGCTTTCAAGCCTGTCCTGGAACTAGCTCTTGTAGACCAGGCTGGCCTCGAACTCACAGAGATCCGCCTGCCTCTGCTTCCTGAGTGCTGGGATTAAAGGCATGTGCCACCGTCGCCTGGCTGAGTTTTTATTCTTATATCGCTTAGTTTTAAGAGTTCTTTATAGATTGTGAAATGAAGAAAAAACAATCTCCTGGGGACACTTCAGTAACTTCTCACAGACTCACATTTATATAACATATTCTTTAAAATAAAGCCCACCTATTTGGTGCCATTTGTTAAGACCATCTCTATCAGACAGAAGTCATAGCATATCTACTATGCTCTAGACACTTGTCTGTAACCCATCCTGGAATTACCACTATCTTCCTCAAAACAATCCAGCAAATCATTCTTTAGTTCATAGTACTGTGTAGATGAAAGAGCCATACCCTCAAAATGTTGAGGCCACTTGCTCCAAACTACTTTACAGGAGACTGCAAGGCGGTATTTCTTTAAAATAATGGTTTATAAGAGCAAAATCATTGCTTTTTTTAACTGCATGTATATTTCTTATGTATCAGAGACACATTTGGATTTGCTAAGCATTCATTCTCTTTACTTGACACGTTGGTGATTTGCTTCATGTGACACGCTTCATCAATATGATTGGGTTTTTATAGTTATTAATGATTTGTAAGTACTGTATTACATTTATTTTATATATCATTAATGTTGTTATATGTATTGATATTTCTAAATTTAATTTTCACGGCATCTATTTAAATCAATGGAGATCCCTTCTAACTTGTAGCGTAAAATATTCAGCAATTGGTCTCATGAAACAAAAGAAAGTAAGTTGAAGCCAGAGCTACCTCCAGATCTTCTCCCTATCTGTACATCACCCACCTCAAAGGAAGCTGAAGGATCTCCTAGAAACCCATCATTAAATCATGTATTAAACAGGCAATGATATAACTGAGTTAAGTTCTGAGAAACTATAAAGAGCAATATTGGAAGTCTAGTGAAATGGAAGTAAACATTTTCTTTCTTTCTTTAAATTTATGTGAAATTATTTTCACCATGTGCCTTAATAGGAACTAGTAGTTCTATTATTTAAGACATACTGTGATTATGGCAATCTTATAACGTAAAACATTAAACTGAATGGTTTAAAGTTCACATTTTCAGTTCATTATCATCATAGTGTGACATTGTGGCATGCAGGCAGACATGGTGCTAGAGAAGACATTGAGAGTGTTACACCTTGATAAGCAGGCAACATGAAGTGAACTGACCACTGGACGTGGCTTGATCATGTGTGAGATTCAAAACCTGCCTCCACAGTGACACACTTCCTCCAGCAAAGCCACACCTCCTTACATCGTGATTCAATGCATGCTTATGGGGCCAATTACATTCAGATTACCACATCCTGTAATTGAAAACTAGTTATTGGTGACTATATTTGGGATTCTCAAAAGAAAATCTGATTTTGTAAATTGGGCATAAAATAGTGTTACAGGAAAAGCAATCCTAGAGGCAACATTTTGAAAATATGATTGAAATGAGTATTGAAGGATCTGCAAAAGGTACCCTCATGATAAAATAACAATTATTGGAAAGTGCGTGTGTGTGTGTGCATGATGTGAAATCCAAAAAAAAAAAAACAATGAAAGTTAAAACACACACACACACACACAAACACACACACACAGGTTTGCCAATAGAGAAACTAGAAGTCAGGTAAGGACTGATCCTGTTTTACTACTTTACCTCTCAGTATTAGCCCTGCATAAAATATGGTCATATGGAATGCAGGGACACACATAATTAGCATCATGTCTTGAGTAAGATAAAATGATGTAAAGACAGCAGTTTGCACCCTTAATATTTTCTTTCACCTAGGAAGGAAACTAAGTTTTTTTTTCTAATTTCTCATGTGTTTAAATATTGCAGAGCTTATGCAGTTTAGTATATTTCCAGATAGAAACAAATGTGATGGAGATCTAGATTATACAAACTGGACAGGAAATAGATAGTTGCTATAGTCATAGAGGGCATATCTGAAATCCGTACTTTGCCTATGACTCCCATGAAGTTCCTGCTTTGCTCATATGAGGAGAAGTGTCAGCAGATAGGTACAATGATGTAGGAGGGTCGTCTGTCTATGTGTTACTCTCATTGGTTAATAAAGAAATTGCCTTGGCCCTTTTGATAGGCCAGCCCTCAGGTGGGTGGAGTAGACAGAACAGAAGGCTGGGGGAAAGAAAGCCGAGTAGGGC
>LOEQ01000585.1:54223-75624 GCA_001685075.1 Bramus lutescens | reverse complement strand
CAAAATTCAAGATGTCATTGTTTTTTACCGCTGAGTAGTACTCTAATGCATATTGGTTTTATAGCAGTAATTATGATTGTTTCTACATCATGTGTTTTAGAACAATTGACAAAACCATAGTAGGTAATGCCATAAACTTGAATTTTTCTCACATGATAATTTAGACAATATTTTAATGATATAGTTATTTGCCTCAAAAAATTATTTAAATATAATAGTAATTTTTGCTAAAGCTGTTCACTCATAAGTATTTCTCTCAAAATTTTACCTGTCATTTTGTTATATGAAGGCATAAATATTCCAAAAAATGAGAAAAATAAAATACATATAATTTTCTTTAATGTATTGATTTTGCATCATTTTAAATGCACAAATTGAGAACAATCTGAGATTGACATTAAAATATTCTCATACTCATATTTAAATCCATGTGCAGATTTTGTTTTGACCTCACTAATCTTGTTTCTCAAGTGTATCCTGAATCAATGAGAATGGCCATTTTATCTATCTACCTTGCCCTACATGTCTGTTTGTATATTAATTCTTGTCACACAATTTTAAACAATTTCATGCCTCAAAGTGACCCAAGAAAGACTGGCTGCTGTTGAATCTAAAGATAGTTCTAGCTGATTTAAATGCAACTGCTGTAGTGGCTTTTCTCCATGTTTTCAGGACAGCTCAAATGCATCCTTTACAGGTAAACTGTCTCCCAGCTTGATGGGTATTGAGCCAGCACAGGAGATTGCATCTTTAAGACCTTTGAACTCCATTGCTGTAAGTGTCTCAGCATAATGACCTAATAAATTCAGGGTTAGGAATCTGTCCTCCCTAACTGTATACTATCCACCTCAAAGGAAGCTGAAGGATCTCATAGAAACCCATCACTAAATCATGTATTAAACAGGCAGGTGTGTGACATGTGTATATTTTATGCAGTTGCATAAGTGTAGACTGATATTCTTTTAACCACATATTGCCAGAATATATTTTATACATAGTAAACTTTGGTTTTTAAATAAATAGTTGTCACCTGGGATCATTCTTCTCATAGGATATATGCATTCCCTACAAAGGAAAGAAGAGGGCTACTTTATGACACACGGCATGGTACTTATATGCATTTCTCACACTAAGACAGATACTCTTCATGATGCACAGTATATTAATCTTTGCACTGATGTAGCAGTTCTGGACTAGTAGGAAAACTAGATAATGTAGTTGTTTTGGCAAGAGAGTTAAAGAGAACACTTTGGAGTAAGTAACCATACATATGCAACTAATTATCATTGCTTCATTTTCTTTCCCTTTATCTTATATCAGTTGTAAACAACAGGAATCACTGTTTAAGAGCATTGTCTAATTATATATTGTTTAGCATCATTGTAAGACAGGTATCAGTACAAGTCAAAAGAGGCAGGGTAGAAGAACTCTCATGGAACCTCATCTGTAGAAAAGTATCTTCAGGATGCTAAGCTACACTGAGAAAGAATTAACTAGTCATTTATATGCATGAGCCCTATATTTAGTAATTCAATTCCAAGAGGTCACCCTGAAGACATATATATATATACAAGATTCTTTATGTGAACTCAGCAGGTTGTATTTAGTCATATATATGCATATGTACATAAACATACATGCATACAACACAATAATCAAATATATATATATACACATGTGTATATGTGTATATGTATTGTATTTGTGCATGTGATTATATGATATGTAACATGGAAATTTATAAAATATGTGTTTTATATAATGTATGCAATATCTTATATGCTACATATATTATACATGTAATATTCTATATATATGATGACACATATTAGCATAAACTATATACATGCACAGATCTATTTGTGGAAAAAATGAGTATTACATATAAGATAAAAAACCTTTAAGGAGTCAGAGAGAAGTGTTTTAACATGTACTTGTCCTTGGATACTAATAGTTCCTAGGAATTTCATGAGCTGGTTCTCAAGGAAAATCGAACTAATCAGATGAGATGAGAAAGAGACAGAATAGAACAAAAACAAAAAAATAATTTAAGTGTTTTATATGAATTTATATTTCCAAATGTGTTAAATGTGTGGGCTGAAATACGTTTATTAGTAGCATAAAAGGGTAGGTTATTGAATCTACCTTAGAAAAGAAACTTAAAAAAGAAACAAGGGAAAATAGAGATATGCTATGATAAAAAGGTACATGATTGAATCTACTTTTAGATATATATGTTTTAAAGGTCAAAAACAGATATATTTTAGATAGACAGGTCATCTTCAAGTGCTTCAGAGATCTACAGAATATGACATTTAAGATGTTTTAATAACATAGCCTCTTTTTACAATCATTAGGCATCTCTGCTCCTGGCAGAACTATTCTACTTCAGAGAAGATAATGGGCATTGAAGAAACTCCACATGGAATTTACTTTCTTTTTGAGTAATTATAATAATAAAAATATTTGACAGAGTCTGCAGTCTCAGATATCCTGTGCCTTCCTCTGGTGATCACTTTGACCAAGGAAGGCACAGTTTCTTGGGAATGTTTATGACTTTGCTGGGCTGCATTCACTCCTTTAACTAAGTGTGCCTAAAACGGATTTCTTTCTCAAAATGGAGTTTGTTCTACTCCTTTATTCCTCCCTCTTTCTTGTTCCTATGAGAGTCCAACCATGGGCCTCGGTCTTATTTCAAATTACCCAATTTTATGAGGGCTACCAGTTGATATTTGGTGATCATTAGCTGAATAATTTTAAAATTAGTATGCAGAGGGGACTCATTAGGGTGGATAATAAGATAGTCAGCCGGGGGAGCTGTTAAACCATCCCTGGCTTGCCTCTTGTTCTCTTTTCCACTTTGCTAGTCCTTTCCTCACCTTGGCCATGGATTCTTTGATTAGCCCTGAATGGTCAACATAGAAATAGCACTCTTTATCCAGGGCTGCACATAGCCCCCCCCCACACACACACCATGTAAAGGAGTTTTCTTTTGACATGGCCTGTCAATCAGGGATCACAGGACAACATATTCTTTTCTATAACTGCTTCCATCTGACTTTGGGGCACTGCTGTCAGATGCCTGGAAGACTGAAGTCCTAGTTAAAAGAAAAGAGAGAATTTAGGTAATGGAGTGTTTATTGGAAGCATCTGGTTTGTAGACTCTGTTGAAGAGTCAGGGAACTTTTGCATCAGCTGGACTGGTCCAGCTTTCACCTAGTCCAGGTCTTGTAGTCCTTCAGAGCAGGTTGTAGTCTGCATCTGATTCTTGAATGTGTTTGCCAGCCAAGTAAAAATCTGTTAAGACAGGTTCAAACTAACAACAGAAGTCAAAATGTATGTACTTAAAGGAAAATAATACATTTGCAACTTTTAGGCCCACATTGAAAAACAAATCACAGTAAAAGAACATGACAGGTATCTTTAAAACAGCGGGAGTAGACTTGCATCTTTGAGTCCTAGCAAAAACTACAATTTTGGGTTAGAAGCAAGTACATTTTTTTTCTGTCCAAAGAGCCATGTATGGATTGGACAGAGATGTTTTTGGCCTGATGAGAAACATCTTTAAGTTTATAATTAGATGGTAACCAGAATAAAACTAAAATTATGAGCTTGTGACCGAACAGTAGTTAGTTTTCTACCTACAAATAAAACTATACCATAGAAGAGAAAAGAAACCTGAATCAGTTTTCATAGAACCTGGACTTATATTTTAAATCATCTTTTGAGACCTTCAAAGCTTATGATTATATCCTTAGACCTCTATATATCATAAGCTAACAAGCTGGCTATAGCCTTGTGGAAGGATCTTTCGTCCAATGTTGCCAAGCTGACAAAGTCATAGCTAGCCTAGCCAGGAATACTACCAGAGATCACAGAAGGATAAATAAATTATACCTAAGTACAGACCAAGTAGCTTCCAAATCTATTAAAAATGACAGAGACCAATCCATGATTTTTATATATACCTTTTATAATTTTAGGTCTAGCTCTCTCTGTCTTTGTTCCTCTGGTTTAGGCAGGCATATTTAAATAAACTTCTCTTTTTCTTTTCCTTCCTCTTTTTATTCCAGTCTCCAGGCTTTCCTTGCTTTTCAGACAACATAAAATCCTCCATCAGAATTTTTGTCTTTTTTTCTCGTTTTTCAGACATCTAAATTTTCATCAAAGTCTTTTTCTGTGATTTCTTCCAACAGAACATTGCATAGATATAACATATAAAAAGAAAACAGAAATCTGTAGCTTAATTATAAGTTGTACCAAATTTTCTAAAATGATGACAAGTATTTGTAACCCATTGGATATAAATGACTAACCCCCCCCCACCCCGTGGAAAGAAAAGCATAATTTCCCCAAACATAATGCATCTCTGGACTTTTACATTAAATTCAATGCTTCCCAAAGCATACAAGTTGGTATAAATTAACGTTTTTATTTCAAGAAGCACCAGGACAGAGAACAGTTAAGATGGCGGAACTGCTGGGGCCGCGGAGGAAACCTTGCATGTCTTCACAGCGAAGAGCTTAGGGAAGAAAACAGGGGGAACAGCACTGGTGGGCACAGAGTGCATTCTAGACTTGCAGTATTTCTGAAAAAAAAATTGTTAACGTCTCTGGCCATGATCTCAGAATCTGTGTTTCACATTACTTCAATAATTAAACTGCAAGCTTTCAATCCCTTGCTTCCCAAGTGCAGGTATGCAGCCCCCCCCCTTCAAACTTGGTGACCCTCCAAATATAAAGGCAGGGCCTTTATAAACCATCTTTTGAGACTCTCAAAGCTTATGATTATATCCTTAGACCTCTCTATATAATAAGTTAACAAGCTGGCTAGAGCCTTGTGGAAGGATCTGCAGGGGTGGGGAGTAGAGACCTTGGTTTCTGCTGCAGGCTCCAGCTTGTGTGGCCAGCCTCTCTCAGCCACTCCACTGCCACTGCCTTCCTTCTGAAGAGCCATCCATCCCTCTGTCTCTCCCTTGTCCCCACAATCGAGCTCTACATAACCAGAAATGAAAGATTGTGAAGCACGGGCTCTCATAGCCAGGAAGTAGACTAAGGGAAAGTGGAAGAAATCACCTGTCCCATAGTCAGTGCGAAACACAAATTCAAATAAACACAAACATAACAAATGACCAAGGGCACAGGAGGAGAGTTCGACCCAATAAGAACACAGAAAAAGTTATAAAAACAGAGATGGACTAGCATTCTCAGGTAGGAGCGACCCTGCTGGCTCAAATAACAACAAAAACCGTCTAGACCCGAGTCTCTCTCCAGTTCTTGATCAAACGGACCTTGGGAGATTCCTGCACAGGGAGGTGAGACTCCTAGCCATGATCTCCCTACACAGGCACGAGGGACTCGAACCCACTTTCTCCCTCCACAAGGTCCAGAACGTCTTCTGGGCCCTCATGGTCCTGGCCCTCTCAGAGTGTCCGCTGATGCTTTCAACACCGCGAATGGGAATATAAACCACTTTGCCTCTGACCTTGGCCATTGCTAGACCACATCACACACTGTGTTCACTTCGAAAAACAAAAAGGCCAACGAAGACACATAACGAGACTTAGCAGCAGGACAGAAACCCCTCGGGCCAGAGTCTGGGGGTCTTGGGGTGTTTGGGATGAGCCCACAAATGTTATGCCCACACCACTGGATCCCCAGAAAAGACCACCAACATACCAGTATCCAATGCAAACCCATTGGGGTTTATTGATTACAATGGTCTAACTGGAACAACAATCCAATGCAACAGGTGGGGGAGAAAGGCCCCAAATTCTCAGGGTAATGGGTTTTTAAAGAGAAAAACTGCAAGCAGGGTGGCACAAGCCTTGGCATTTGGGGCTTAGGTAAAAGTATGCAACCTCTGAATGTGTTGGATGAGGAGGTATTGGGGATTTCAAAAAGTCAAAACAGTTGTTAATCAGGTACCTACAAGGACTTCTGAAACAAGAAGATGTTGCTTGGGCACTCTGGTGGGCCAGGGCATTTTCTTGGGAATATTCATGACTGCTTGGCTGCGTTTACCCCCCTAGTTAGGTTCAATTTAAATTGGAGTTCTTTCTCAAAATGGTGTCTGTTCTGCTCCTTCAGTTTCACAGCACAGAACTGTAGTCATATTGGAGATGAGGAACTGGTTGGTAAAAAATGTATGTGCTCAAGTGTGCCTCGGTTCTCTAGATAAGAGAACCTAGCACCTGGGAATCTCTTAGCTAGCCAAAAATCTCACTTAAGTTCCAGGTGAAAACGGGAAGAGCTGCTGAGGACAGGCATTGTAGCCTGAGCGGCAGCTAGATTCTAACATTACTTTGTTATTCTTTATGTCTGAAATGGAGACAAAAATATATGCCTTGGCAAGAGTTCTAGGATAGTGTGGACAGCAAAATGAAGAAGGGTTAGCATAAGAGACTTGAAATTTTTAAAGACTGATTTGTCTTTTTCTTATTATTTATTACTAATTATTTATTGTACATGTCCTAACTCAAAATTGATATAGAAACCAACCAAATCTAATATCTATATGTCTTATAAACTTCTATGCAGTTAAAATACACATTTGGAAGCATTGAAGCTTCATATTGGATTTCCAACTTTCACACCTGAATATACTTTTATTCACTTAGCCACCATCGAAAATGAAAAGTCCGTGACAGAGTTTGAGCTAGAAAATGACTTTGCTTTGTAACCTGTTGATAACTCATGCCAATTACCTACACTTGGTCCTTTCTCGGCCTCTTTTACTCACTCTTTTTTTCTCTTTCTTACATGCCATGTTGCACTCACACGTACAATCGTATTTAAGTGTGCTTGCATATTATTAGATTCACATATGAGAGAAAACATGATTTTTTTATTTTAAGCTCTGACATTGTGTGACTTCAGTTTTGTATTGTACATTCAAATACATACTAAAGACAAATGATATTCAATATATGTAAAGCATGTATTTATATTTGTAATATATGGTACATAAAATAATATATGCACACTATATAAACATATAGCTATGTACATAAGTTATATAATTATATATAATATATCTGTAGCATCGCATATATTAAACATAAAGTATATTTATATATAATTATATATCTATAGCAAAGTTGAAATATGCATTCTTCTGCTGATTGACACATCAGTTGATTTTACTTTCTACTCTACTGAATAAAGCAGCAATTAAAATAGGTGTAAATATCTCTATAGTTAATTATGGAGTTCTCTGTGTATGTGCCCTGGAGTGAAATAGCTAGCTTGGTCTTAAGGAAGTACTATTTTAATGTTTGAGATGACTTCAAACTAATTTCCACAGTGACTGCATTAAAACGCACCCCCTACAAGAGCAAATAGGGATTCCTTTCCCTTGAGATCATCTCCAGCATTTGTCGTCTGACTTTTTGATGATAGCCATTCTGACTGGCATGAGAGGGAAATGCATAGAATATTTGATTTGCCTCTCCTTGATGAATATTGAACAATTCTTAAAGCAGTTATTTGACATTTGTGTTCCTGTTTTGAAAACAGCGTTTTCAGTCAATTTGCCCAGTTGTTGATTGGCAGTTGTATTTCCTTGGTATTTAATTTTGTGTGATTTCTGGCTATTAGCCAATGGTGTGTATGATAGCTGGCAACAATTTTCGCCCATTTTATAGTCTCTATGTTTGCTCTGATTATTATTTCCAGTGCAGAAACTGATTTTCATCTGTGGATACATGAGGACAGTCCCTATGTTACTAGGGTTTTATTCAGAAAAAATTTTCCTACGCCAGCATATCAAAGGGTATCCTCCGTTTTTGACAATAAATTATATTGTTGCTTATTTTAGTTTAATATCTTTGATTTATTTTGTATTAATTTTATACAAGGAGGAAAATATAAAACAAATTTCATTCTCCCGCAGGAACAATATGATTTGGCCAGAACCATTTGTTGAATGGGTTATTTTTTTCCATTACATGCTTTTATCTCTTTTTTCAAAGATTGAGTAGAGCTTTGTCATTTTGTTCTGGGGCTTTCTAATATATGTTATTCGTCTGTTTTTTTATTATTAAGCCAGTACCAGTCTCTCTTTACCACTATAGCTCTATAGCACTGGCTCTCAATCTTTCTAAAGTGGTGATCTTTTAACATTTTTCCCCATGTTGTGGTAACACCCAAGACATAAAATTATTTTGGTGCTAAATCAATATTGTAAATTTGCTACTGTTACTAATCATAATGTAAACATCTGTGCTTTCCAGTGGTTTTGGCAATATCTGTGGAAGAGGCATTCAATTCCTAAAGTGGTTACAACCCACAGATTGAGAACAATGGCTTTATAGTGTAATTTGAGATCAATTGCTGATTTTTTTTATTTTATTTTATTCATTTATTTTACATCCTGGCCACAGCTTCCCATCCCTCTTCTCATGTTCCCTTTCTGTTACTCCCATCTCCTCCTCCTCATCCACTTCTCCTCTATCTCCATATAAAAGGAACAGGCCTCCCATGGTCATTAACAGAACATGGCATAGCACGTCAAGGTGAGGTAGCACCGAGCTCCTCTTCCTGCATCAAGGCTGGGCAAGGTAATCCAGAACGGGGAATAGGTTCCCATAAGCCAGCTAAGGGACAGGGACAGGGCTGGGGTCAGTTTTTGTAATACATACATAAGAGTTTTTAATCCTTAAGTATTAGGTTATATGTTGTCTTTTTTTGGTTCTCTCTGTTTTCTTTTATTGATTTTTCTAAAACTGAAAGTATGCCAAGGAAATTTTGATAGATATTACATTAAGTTATTAATTAATATGGGTGGAAAAGCCATTTTCATAATATTAATGCTGCCAATTCAGAAGTATGAAATGTCTTTCTATTTTCTAGTATCTCCTTGATTGTCTTTTACAATATTTTGAAGTTTTTATTATATATATCATCAGATTCTCTGTTAAGATATTTCAAAAAAATTAATTTTCAGCATATTTTGAATGGAATATTTTCCTTTCTATGGGAGTATATTCTCTCCACTATCATTTTGTCTATTGCTTAAAGTCTTAGCTATACTAATTAGATAAGAGAGACATAAAATGCTTACAACTAGTAATTGAAATAATCAAAGATGATTCTTTGATTATTAATTCTGAGGCACAGTTTTTATCAATGTAGGTTTTGTTGTATTTTAGGAGTTCTTTGCCAGTCCCCTAAGCAATTTTGGTTGTTGCAATTGGACAAACATTCTTGGTCCTCCTGCATGAGTGGCAACTGCATAGCACAGCAGTTTATATGGCTGAAAATAATTCCAATCTGCAAACCGTGCTTTGGAATGATAAGCTTTACCTCAACTGCTACTTCTGTAAAATCGTATTAGTGAAAGAAACAGACAATCTTTGAGTTCATATTTCTGTGGTAAAGCAACTTGGAGAGGAAAGTGTTAGTTTCACTTCTATTTCCACATCATAGTCCATCATTGAATGAAGAAGGGTCAGGAGCTCAAATAATTTTAGAACATGGTGGCAGGAACTAATGCAAAGGCCATAGAGGAGGGTTTCCTTTTTCTTCCTTCTTCTTTCTTCTCCTCCTCCTTCTTCTTCCTCTTCGACTTCTGCTATTACTACCACACCTTCTCTTTCTTCTTCTTCAGGTGCGAGTATTGACAGTTTACAACTCTAAGGGTAAGTCCCTAAATATCACAGTGGGGAGCAGAGAAGCACGAAGGTAACATGGTGATAGAGCAGTATATGCGAGTTTAAATCTGACACTCAAGTAGACGACAAAGAGTTAACTTTGAATAGTGTGGCTTTTGAAATTTCAAAGAGCACACTAGTTACACATCTTCTCCAATAAGACCATACTGCCTAATCCCTATCAGACAGTTCCATCTACAAAGAATCAATCATTTAAATATATTCTTCTACTGAGGTCATTATCCTTGAAACACCATATCCCAGAAATCCTAACTGTGCCCTTTTATTTATCACCTAAGACTTCTCTCCTAAACAGAATGATGTTCCATTGCATGATTATATTTGTTCTCCTACTATTCAGTACTCGGGAATCTTTCCAGTAATGTAATACTAAGAATAGTCTTGCTATAAATTACTACACCTTTATGTAGATATTTATGTGGATTTGGGGGAATATATAAAACATATTTTCTTTGAGTATGTACTTAGAAGTACAACTTTCAGGTCATGTGGCATACATGTACAACTTAAATTAATGTAGCCATAAATATTCTATATGTGCCCTATTTTGATGGTATAGCCAAATGGTTTCTGATGAAGTGCTTGTATTAACTGAAATACTTACCAGTCTTATCAATCAGCGGCTCCACATGATCATTAATATTTGATAGTGTCTTCTCATTTTATCCTCATAGAAGTGCAGAGTTGGACTGCAATAATTTTAAGATGTAATTTTGTGATGTTTTATAGCTCCAAGCTCATTTTCATGAGTTTGTTGCTTATTTATGCATCATCTTTCATAAAGAACATATCACTTCTCTTATTGATTCGTAGGAGTTTGTTATGTATTTCAGGAACTAAAGTGTTTGGCTTGTTCCTCGTGGCATGCTAAGTCTGCTTTATTATGGTACCCTGGACCACTTGTCTAAGGGGAAGTGGGTCCACCAACATCAGTCACTCAATCAAAAAAATGCACCACAATCTTGTACACAGACAGATCTTATGGCGACATTTACTAAATTTGAGAGTTCTTCCCACAAGACTCTAGCTTGTATCAAGGTGACATAAAACTAATCAGACCAGTGTGTACTTAGGAGTTCTACACACTCATTCAAGGAAAGATGCCGCAGCATCACGGACCTCATTAAAATAGCAGTTAAGTATGATGTCCTGGTTTCAGTTGAAAATGCTATTTTTAGAAATTTTCTTCACGTGTTGCATTGCTTCATTGCTTTTCTCCCTCATGTCAAAACGACTCCCACTTCTGGTAATTCACTTTAAGATTCCTCATCACAGCCCAGGGGGTGATAAACATGGGCTGTCATTGTAATTAAGTCAGAGTATGCCTCTTAAGGAAGTTCCACTTAGAGACACCATTACTGAAGGGAACTACAAGCTGATCATTAATTTTAGGGCCACTTCTGGGAACTCTCCTAGTTAGCATAAATCACAAAAATTGGTTTACAGCTGCAGTTATATTCTTTAAGGTAACTTAGAACTGTACAGCTGATCAGCAAAAAAAAAGTTTTTGCTTCTTGACATGCTTATTTTCTACTGATTACCATAGAGGAAGATGTTTATTGAGCTTCAGTATCAGAATATATAACTATTGATTTTTTTTAAAAAAAATATATGTTCTTAAAAGTAAGTGGGATTCATGCAGTAGAAAATTCCAGAACTAATGAATGATTATGAAGGATTATTCTGTGAGTCTCTCTCTCTCAGGCTGACATGAATAAATGCCTATCAATAAAAGTAGGGAACAACCAACCAAAGTAAGGGTACACCTAAATTACAATTTTGTTAAACAATGCGATAAGCTTTATTTGCATCACACACAAGGAAGTGCAGTATGGGTTACTTATAGAAGCAAAAATAACACAAAGAGAGCTCTATCAACAAATTCCACTAAAGCATGGGTAATAGCTCACAAAATCTAAAAATCTGGAACACACTACATGACTTGCAGGTAGATCTATAGTTTGGAGAGTATGATTTCCAGGTATTTCAGTTGGTCTAAGCCACTATCCAATTTCTGTGAGAACATCTCTGAGAGATTGGTAGTATTTATATCTGCATGGGGAACAAAGTTCTAATGATTATGTCAAGTTTTAGGAACTTTCTGAAGATAATTTGTGTTGGTTACTTGCTGANTATATATATAACATTTTCTGCAGGATTCAATATTTTACATCCACTTCTGACATTCTTTTATTTCACTTACCTGTTAACACACTGACTTTTAACAAGCTTTCCTTCACGATCAAAGTTTTTGTCTTGAAAGAAATCATTACACATCAAGGCAGTTTTTTTTTCTTTGCTTATCCACAAATAGGAAATAATTTCCAAATTCTTAATATTGACTAAATATCATAAATTAAAACTATGAACACATAATTTCAATTTCATGATTTATTATTAAAGGAACAGATTCCATGTTTTTCATATTGGTGAGCCCACAGAAGTATTAAGATTGAAATGTTGGCAAGAATAAAAGAATTCTGTCCATCCTATAGTTTTTGGCTTATATAGATTTTAATACACCTGATTATCTCTCTCATTTATATAATACTGTACAGAGTGATGAACTATTCAATGTCAAAATGCAAAGTTTCATGGTCAGTTGTCTAATGCATACAATGTTTTCAAAACTCGGCATAGTCACGGATCATTTCATGGAGAGCACCCTCTGAACTCACAGGTTCTTCTGTAGAGGAGCAAAGTACTAAAGACTCAGTTCTAGACACAAATCTCAAAGGGTGTAAGAGAGCTCATTTTGAGCCTAATATAAATGGCCATGACACAAGACACAGATTTGGGTCATCATAAGTACCATATTCCCAGGTGGTAACAGCGTGTGTGTGTGTGTGTGTGTGTGTTTTAGAACACAAACTGTATTTTTTCACTTTACACACCAATCCTCGTTCCTACTCCCTCCCCTCCTCCCATTCCCTCCATCCTCCTCTTCACCCCACCCCCCAATCCACTCTTCAGAGAAGGTAAGGCACATTGCTTTGGGGAAGATCTAAGGCCCTCCCTAATATATCTAGGCTGACCTAGGTATTCATCCAAAGAGAATGGGTTCACAAAATGTCGGTACAGGCAGTAGGGATTAATCCTGATGCCGTTGTCAGTGACCCCTCAGAGTGCCCCAGTCATTTAGAGGCTCTAGTTCAGTCCTATGCTTGTTCTCTCCTGACAGCCTTGAATTGGTAAACTCCTATTAACTAGGGTAAATTGTTTCACTGGGTGTCCCCGTCATGGTCTTGACCTCTTTGTTCATATTCTCACTCTTCCCACTCTTCACCTGGGCATTGGGAGCTCAGCCCAGGGGTCTATTGTGCTTCTCTGCCTCTGTTTCCATCGGTTGCTGGATGAAGGCTCTATGGTGACCTTTAAGAGAGTCATCAATCTGACTACAGGGCAAGGCCAGTTCGGGCATTCTCTCCTCTTTAAAGCGACAGAATGAAGAATGTCATAAATCAAGATACCTCAAATACATTGGTTGAGATGTCCTAGAAGCAGGTTACAGCAAAGTGGAGAAACCTCTGTTATAGGTCCTAGATGCTGTCCGGCAACATTTTTAGGTTTTTGGTTGGTGGGAGCTCGCTGTGTGCTTTGCTAAGTTAACATATTTTTCTAACATTGGCACCTTTTAGTTGTGAGGATGTTAGGTCAGGCACAAAGTGGGCGAACAAATGGCTAATAAGAAGGGCTAAAAAAAAGCTCATAAATAATTTTGAATAGGCTTTGACCTGCAATATTCCAGTGTCTTTATCACCACTGAATGTATAATCAGTTAATCAGGCTTACAGAAGTTTTAGATGAGGACATAACTCCTTTCAAGAATCTTCAATTAATAGGCACATGGACAACCAGAGCAGTTGACACATTTTATTATGAAAGGAACATTACTGCCAAAAATAGAAGTGGAGAAGAGAACAGAAAAGGTCTAATGAACCAAAATCCCAAAGTCTCGGGACACTTTATAAGTTCGCTTCTACAGCTTTACCTTTGTCCCTCATGTGGAAATTTACTGATTTGGTTGTCGAGGTTTTGTTACATATACTCTGTGCCTTCATGGGTGACATACTTTCCTCTGTTCTTTTTGTCCTACCTTACACTTCATGCCTCTCTCCCCATTACTTACTGTCCTGCCAACATGTTATTTGGTAAAAGCAACTTGAATTGAATAAGAATCATGTTTGGTAAATTTGTAGCCTGAGCAAAGCAAAGAAACTTTGATATGTCATTATGTTCAGTTCATAATATTAGTGAGTCACAGGGTGCTAACTTGGAACTCAAGTCCTGATCAAAAGGTTAGAAACATCTTAGACCTCCTAAATATGACAGGTAGGTGTATAAAAAATCAGAAAATCAGGGTCTTAGCTCTCACTTTTATAGAAAAGGCCCAAATCACATATATTTCTGAATTACAGATACTAAATTCTTCTAAAATATTAGAAGTGAATAGGTCTCAATATTATATTTTTCAACATTTAGAATTGATAATATAACAAACCAAAGTATTAGTGTATGATGACATCATTTGGGTACCAAAATAAGACTATGAATAGCCTCACCAATGAGATACAGCTACTAATTCTGAAGTAATATGATCAGATCTTTCCACAAAGGAGGTTTGCGCGGAATTTGAATGAGGAGTTTCACCAGTGAGCACATTTGGAACATTAGCATTGCAGATACCAGTGTCTCATGCCACGTGAGTTGGAAATTGTAAAGTCCTGTCTGTTTTAGATTCAAGATCTCTGCATCATTTCCCTGAACATTGAGCACATCATCTCCCAATTCATGTTCAAGTTAAAAGCCAGAAGCATGAAATGAAACAGTTCTGGCCCACTGCCAAAGCCCTGCAGCAGCTGCCTGTCCAGGTGGAATTTTATGGGGCTTAGACAGCAGAAATGTCACTCAAGTGCCTGACACCATTGTCTTCTCCTAGCCGGAGGTGGGATCATTGATGGCTCAGTGGACATGATAGCTGCAATTAATGTGTTGGGCAGAAATGGCTCTTCCATAGGATTCATTAGTCACTTCTAAAAGTACAAACCTCAATACCAGCAAACAAATGAGAGAGAAGTTGAACAGGACCATTCCTTTTTCAAGCTGATCATTCTAAGAACAATGAGGTCCTATTTTATACATGGGCTGGGAAATGTTGAAATCCATAGAGTGTGAAATGTGGTAACTATTCTTTTGATCGTAACTGTTGTGTATATTAATTAATATACACAGGCCCTATTAATATTGATATGTAATAAGTCAAAAAATACATTGCATAAAAAATTAGCGTGTATATTTTTTCACTTTGGGATTTTTCTGTATATAAAAGAATCTTTTTATCTTGGTGACTAATGTCATATGATATGTGAACATGGTTTTCACAGCAACTATTTTAGTTAAAGTTGAGTATGGGTGTAATTGTATTTACGTTTCATCAAAGTAACAGAGTACGAAAAATGAACCTTCATTAGTCAATTAGTTTTAATGTGTACAATAAAATACTGTAGACTTTAGATTTTATGAATGGCTTTATTTCTTTCTTATATTGAAATGAGTATTAAAATATTTCCCTAAGAATTTTGTTAAAGTATAGAACTACCCAAAGTGAAGACAGCTGCATTCAAATGTTATAGATGTTTTCTTCATTTTTCCTATCCCCTACCTTTAAAAAGTTAAAGGTGCTCTTAGATAGTCAAAACGCTTTCTGAGGAGCAAGAAATTGCTATTGTGTATATAGTGCCTCTTGTGGAAGCATTAGAAACTGTATTCATATCTCTAGAAGCCATGTAAAATGCAAGGAATGGGTGTAGATGGGAGGATACTGTGCCATGAAATGATTTGGAGAGTTACAAAACAAAGCATTTGGTATTTACATAGGTAATTCACTTACATGAATTCACATGGGTGCACACATGCACAAACACACACACACACACACACACATATATATGTGAAGCAAANTATATAATTTAAAGATAAAATACTTCTTAGTTAGAATTAATCATAATAGGAATTTGTGTGATTTTCTGTATTTTCTTCTACAGTACATTTAATTAGCAAGTTGATATAGTATCAACTCCACATGTATCTCTAGTATTATCTTGATCAGTTATTAGATATAAATTGATATACTTATCTCTGGTGATAACACAATATTTAAGTGATTTAAAATAAAAATTTATTTGTGCTAAAAAAGAGAATGATTTTCTACATCCATCAACACATATTTGGTAGCTCATTTCGAATACTGGCTTGCGAACAAGAAATCACTGTAGAACATCACATTCACATTCAATAGGGACATAGTATTGACAGAATGTTGCAAGTACTGAAGTGGATGTAGGCCAAGAGAGTACACTGAAAACAGTCTGATAGCTGTCCTAACATTTTAGAAAGCAAGCAATATGACCAAGATTGAGGTCTGTTTCAGAGATTCTCTTTTTATAACCTTGGTACTTTGATGAAAGGGTACAAGTTTATAAAAAGAGTGCATATGTACTTGTCACCTCTTTGTTCACATGTGATTTTATATCCAGCTCAAGGACAAATGAATAAACTTCCTCTGGAATTGAATTTCTGCAGCACATCATTTATTTGGCTACTTATCTGTATCTTGGTTTATAAACACCACATATTTACAGCTAGCTTTGACACATGTTTTCATACATCATCTTGACAGCATGATGCCTGTGGATAAGCAGAAGAGTCAGCTTGCTGTGCTCACAGGCAGATTTGTCATCTCACTTTCCAGGAAGACCTTTCCCATCAGTCCTTCTTCCACTCACTCGGGGATTTGGAAATTGTCAATATGTTTTAAAATTTAATAACTTGTTAATGAGCTGAGCTCAAATTCATTATTAAAAAATTGCTATACGTATATAATTTTGGTGATATGTAGACAATCCAAATGATCCAGGAAGTGTAGTTCTTATTATAAGTTAATTTATGAACCTTCAAGGAAGAATAATTCCAACTTTCCATGTCCCTCAAAAGCATACTCTTAGATACTATTTATAAAGATATTTGTATGTATACCCAGAATTTCAACATGCTTGTTTCATTGAAATTGCTCTTCTGAAAAATTCTGTGACATTTAAATTGTAAATATTCTACTTATATCTGTGTTGTCTATGCATTGTAGTATTATGGTATTAAACTGATTCAATATCATTTAATGTGATATATTATTCTGTAGTTGGTTACAATTAGTCTACACTGTTTTCAAGTGACAAACATTTCAAGACCACTCTTCGACCATTTAGTATTCAAAAGACAATAGATATATGTACACATCAAACACCAGTATTGTATGCATGATCTTATTAAAGTATAACTAGGAAATATACAAAATAAACAATAAAATAAAATAAAATTGAAAACAACTTTTATCAAAGATAATTTGATGGTATAGCATTTTACCAATGATTTCACGTGCATGTGTTACATGACATATTTGCAGGAATATGTGAACAAATATCTACTCATCCCAGTGAGGGCACCAACTACACATTAAAGATATGGATCTAATTTGGTCAAGCAATGAGTTCTTACGGTTTTGATTAAAAAAAATGGTGAGGAATACTTAGAGAAAGATGACTCAAGCAACTTCATCAACAAAATACAAACAAACATGCAAACCCTAAGAAAATCCACCCAATCATAGGTACTACTCATAAAAGCTGAATTTTTTTATGTTCCTTGCCAACTTGAAGACAGCACCAGAGTCTTAACCCTTTCTTAGCAATTGTCTACTTCTTATTGAAACACCGCGAAAGGTCCAGTTAGTATTGTTTATTGGGAGCTTTGTAATCCTAATGAGACTTTCCACTTGTTTCAGAAAAGAATATTTGTATTTAGAGGGAATGGCTACATGGCAAGATGCCTTCCTTTTCCCCTAGGAGCATCTATTATATCAGGACACAATGTTCTTGACACCAATAATGTTATAGCGTAACACAAACACACACACACACACACACACACACACAATCTACAATCTTAGTAAAGGGGAAGGTGGCAATCCCACCTTATAAAGATTTGAGGATCTTTGAGTTTGAAGGAAAGAGTACTCAGTCATTTTTGTTAATGGATTCTGAAGAATTTACCAGGCAAATTTTTAAGATGATCACTAAGTAGTAGTGTGAACTAACGCCAGAAAGGTCATAAGGACTGTCACACTAATTTAAGGGGAAAGAAATCATAGTTTTAGGTTAAAGTAGTGATGTCATGAAATAAAGGAGACAGAGAAAAGCATGAATTATTTGCACAGGGATAAGGAAAAAAAGATTAGTGTTATGTCTCCCACCATTCAAGTTTCTGGAGTTGTCTGGGGGATGCCACAGACAGAACACTGAGAAAGTGCAGTGAGCAGGGCCATTGCATCCTCTGTTGTCTGACAGCAGGCTTCTCTCACATCTTTCACGTCAAGGTCAGCTCACTGAGAAGCACCCAGCTCAATAAGTTGGTGGTGCCTTGACAGGAGATTGTTAGAAACACCTGCAAACTCCAAACTACAGTGCTTACTTCAGTTGTTTCCTTAAGACTGAAAAAGTATGATTATCTAATTATATCCCATCCATATTTTATAAACAATCTTTATATTTAGAATTAAAATATAAATTATATGCTACAATTATATATTTTCTCCTTATATAGCAATAAGAGTAAATTTAAAAAAGTTTTTTTGTTCTTTTGTTTTTTTTTCCTAGAAACATCTTCCAACAGGTGGTTTAAGTTAAAAATTAAAGTGCATTGTCTTTACCCAGTTGGTAGCTATAAAGGACATTTCTTCACCAATCTTATTACCTTTAAAGTGTTGCTTAATGTACATATATTGAAAGTTTGAACTGTTCTAATGCCCATTTTCTATTAACGGCACAGTAAGAGATTGTCTATGTCTCAAGGTCATAGTAAAAGGTGATTATTTGGTCTTCGGGCTTTAGAAAGAAAAGCCCTTAGTTTGTCAGTTCTGATGTGGTCAAAGCCCAAGAGTTAGGTCTTTAATCTTTCTAATGAATTTTGAATATTCTTTTTAAAATGCAGTGTTATTTCTCCAGGTCAGGCAAGTGACCATTTACATCAGGAAATCATAAAAAAGAAAGCTAAGAAGAGGTCTTTGTACAGTCAAGTGGATTTAGAGCTGGGCTAAGCGTAGAGTATAGTATGTAGCTTAAAGTTCACACAATTAACCTGTAATATAAATAAGCAAAAAAGAGTTCAACGTACCAAAACAAATTATAGTTTTAAGCACTAGTTTGGAGGTTTTAGTTCTTCATTGTCAACTATGTTTCTATGCATAGTAATTGCAACGTAGAAATTGTAATTTAGAGATGGTGAATCAGTTGGTGTAATCTCAAAGATGAAGAACTTAATGCAGAACTCAATAGTGTGTATACATAAGAGCCTGTGATAAACGCACATGCGGAGTTGGTTAAGGGAAAAGATGTGAGGATATGTGGATTTTTCTGGCTGATAGCTTAGCTCTAGTTTCAGTGAAATACCCTGTCTGTACCAGACTTTTTCTTTTGGGCTACAAACCAGCTCCCAAATCATGACACAGAGTCTTATTAATAGCTTTGAATGCTCTGCCTACCTTAGGCACATTTGGCAAGCTCTTTTAATTTAAATTAACCTGTTTCTCTTTACTTAACTTTTGCCTTGGGGCTTACTGTCTTTCTCACTGCGTATCTTACTTTCACTCTACATCTGTCTGGGTGATATCTTCTTGCCTCCTTGCCCCAGATGCGTCCTTCCTTCTCTTCTTTTTCTCTTATTCTTCCTTTTTCTCCTGAGTCTAGATTTCTCCTATTTATTCTTTCTGCTGGCCAGGTGATCTATCTTTTCTCCTGCCTAGCTATTAACTGTTCAGCTCTTGAGTAGACCAATCAAGTGCCTCAGACACACACAGTAAACCAAATTCAACACATATTTACATAACTAAACAAATAAAATATAAACAAAGGTAACATATTTCTGTTTAGTTAAAATAATATTCTACAATACCTCTCTAAAAAAAATTAAAGGGAGACCAAGAGAACAAGAAACTTAACACCTTTCTTTACCCTATGTGATGGGGAACACACTTCAGCCAATGGCATTTAAGAGGCTGGACCAAGTTAGTCATAACTTGGGTACCAAAGAGTTGGGTATCTGCCAATTGCTGTCTCTCTCTCCTCTTTCTCACCTGGATGTTGGCTTCAATTCCAGTTCTCAATTTTTAGAAAGGCTTGTGATCTGTAAGTTCTACCCAAATAAAGAACGCCCTGATTTTACTCAATTCTGAGCTAGTGTGGATTTTTTTTATTTGTGTTCACCTTCACTTATGTTTGTGCACACATGTGCAAGACTGCACACACAGTGCACTTATACCACACATAGCTTCCACAAGTCTGTAATGGTATAAAAAGTTAGGTATCTAAAATGGCTGAAAGACACTTAAAGAAATGCTCAACATCCTTAGTCACCAGAGAAATGCAAATCAAAAAAAAAACACTCAGGTTCTATCTTACACCTGTAAGAATGGCCAAAATCAAAAACACTGATGACAACTTATGCTGGAGTGGTTGTGAGGTAAAGGGAACACTCCTGCATTGCTGCTGGGAATACAAGCTGGTACAGCCTCTTTGGATGTCAGTGTGGTGATTTCTCAGAAAACTAGGAAACAACCTTCCTCAAGACCCATTAATACCTCTTTGGGTATATACACAAAGGATATTCAATCGTGCCACAAGGACATGCGCTCACTATGTTAATAGCATCATTGTTTGTCATAGCTCAGAAACTGGAAACAACCTAAATGCTGCTCGACTCGAAGAACAGATGAGGAAAATGTAATACATTTACACAATGGAGTACTACAGAGCAGAAAAAAAAAGACATCTTGAATATTGCCGGCAAATGAATGGAGCTAGAAAAAATAACTTTGAGTGAGGTAACACAGACCTAGAAAGACAATTATCATATGTACTAACTTGTAAATGGTTTTTAAAAATAAAGCAAAGCAAAGTATCCTACAAATCACAATCCCAAATAACCTAGCCAACAATGAGGACCTTAACAGAGACATAGATCGATCTAATCTACATGGGAAGTAGAAAAGGACAAGATCTCTTGAGTAATTGTGAGCTTGGGGGCCTTGGGAAAGGGTTGAAAAGGAGGAGAGAGGCGGGCATGGGAGCAGAGAAAAATGTAGAGCACAATAAAAATTTCAATAAAATAAAATAAAAATAAAGCTAATGTGAAGAAAAAAGTTTAGGAACACATACACAGACATACACACACACACATAGAGGCACATAACAATTAATGAAAAATAACATGAATTTGAATAAGATCAAAAAGGAATATGTAAAAGAATGGAGGAGAGAGAAGGGAAAAATAAAATTATAATTTCAAAATATAAATAAAATTTATTTAAAAGATATGTTATTTAGGTATGATACACAATATCTTAGAGAAGAACTATGTAGGCAGAAGATTCAGTATTATTTATGATTATTCATTTATGGTAAGGAATGTATAATGCATTCATACACATTGTGTTCTCTGTATTTCAATAGCTATTAGATATTGAATTTTAATGCTTGGCACATGGAAAGATCTCAAGGAGACAAATGTTAATATTACAAAGATCAACCATAGCACATAACAGCTACTGTCATTGATGGGCCTCATGCTGTGTGTTACTATTTTTCCCCTTTATTTTTTCTCTCTTTTTTATTTATTTTAT
>LOEQ01000585.1:25547-52491 GCA_001685075.1 Bramus lutescens | reverse complement strand
ATAGATAGATAGATAGATAGATAGATAGATAGATAGATAGATAGATAGAAATAGCTAGAACCATGAATCACTAAATGATGGATATGAATTTAGTAGAAATACTTTCTAAGCCGATTGTTTCATTTTTCACATATCTCAGAGTATGCTAAAGCAAGCTCAGCTGGCATAATCTATTTTCCAAGCAGACTATACCTAGTTCTTTGACTAAAATTCTATGCAGCATATTAGCACAATAGTAATGTAGGTGATTGTGAGATAAAAACATCTGTAACTAAGCATTTTAAATATAGTTAAGTGCAACAGAAGTGAAACCCTTCAATATGTACCTTTATGCTGGACTGGAAGTCCCTCCATGAAGAAGTTGGAAATAAGTGTAATATAATTCGTAGATATTGCTATAGATTACCATAGTTTATAAAAACACCGTACTTAGTTTATATTGAGATTATTATTTTTTTAAGGATTTTTTGTAACATTTTACTTAACTATTCAAATATGTTATATCATTAAAGTATAATTTATATAAACTTTGTTAATTTTGAAATTTTTATTTTCATATTTTATATTTTTCAAAAAATTAAACATATACACCTTTCTAGGATACATAGATTCAAGGTGGTCACTACTACTTACTGTATTCTACTCCAGGGGCCGCACTGACAAAGTGCCTGTCTCTGCTGTAACAGACCAAATTGAAATATGGTTGAAGGGCTGGCAAAAGCCTTTATTTAAATGAAATCTCTACTGTCACATATTTGTCTTTGTGGTTTGCTGACCTGTTTATTTGCCTTGTAATTTCTAAGCATATAGTGCAACATGTACCTTCTTGTTATTAATCAAAAGGCTCCACGTTTTGATTATTAATCAAAAGATTATTAATCAAAAGGCTCCACGTTTTGAAACTCATAGTAATAATAGTAATCACTATGTTTGAACAGTTTCATATGTGTACATAAGACATTCTGGTCACACTCACCACCACATCATCCTCTCATCTCAGCAGCCTTTCATCCTCCCAGCAAGCTCCCTTCCTCACTTGTATTTCTGTTTTGTTATCATTGTTTGTAACCCATTGAATTTAACCAGGGTCAAACCATTGACATGAATGTGGAACTTCCTTTCGAAGCACGGGAAATTTTGCAGTGGTTACACAACTGAAAACTGTATCTCTCCATCTGCCGGAAGCCAAAAGCCATCAGGAGCTGCCCCCCGTCTCAACCAGAGAAGGCCTGGGATCAATGATGGCCTCCATTTTCATGAATGAAAATCAACAAGCGTAGTCTTATTCAGATCTGTTTAGATAACCATAGATTCCGTTAGTTTTTGAGCACAGGAGCCACGAAAGAAGCACAAGACGACACTTCCTATCTCTTCTCATCTACAGATTTTTACATTATTTCCGTTTTCAAGATATTCTTGGAGCTTCTGAAGGTGGCATTTTGATAGACCATTGAGAGAAGCTTTTTAATAAACTTGTTGATGTTTGCAAATATTCTGTCCCACATGAAAGACTTTATATATTGTTTGTGTCTTCCTAAGTAGCTTCCTTGTCTCTGGACCCTTGTTCAAGTGTTTGGTACTGACAAGTTCTACAAGAATCTCATAAGAAAACCTGTGTTTCTGTTGTCCATCCCTGAAATGTCATCATATGATGTATGACATTATATTAATCTAAGTGAGGAATCGCCTGATAGCTCCTCTAAACTTGAGTCTGAAATGTCTTATTAATTTTTATTATCCTCTTCTAAGTGCCTTAATTATATTTATTTCCCAAAGGTCTTAAACTGTGCTTATTACCTTTAGAATTTCACACTATGCCTAATTTGAATTTGTCACCAAACATGTACTTCAACATGGGCATAGTGATTATGCTTTGATCTATTTTATTTATTGAGTTCTCAATAGGAAGTTTCTTTAATGAATTATTTACATACCTAAAAAGCATTAAAGCTAATCACATACTTTTAACTTAGAGAAACAGAATTCTTGATGAATTCAATAATTTATTGCAAGTCAGGTAACAGTCGTATAGAGTACAATTCTGTGGGTGCTGGGCTTTCTTCAGAACTATTGTGCTATAGTGGTTCAGAATGGTGATTTGTGTAAGTGTCACTAGAAGGAAATGACAGAAGTCAACTAATAAATGATAAGGACAAACTGAACTGTTTCTTCTAAATCCATCCAGGTAACTAGTGAGGTTTGAGGAGCTCTCACGACAATCTAGCTTGCCAAGCAGATACATCCAGCAATGAAATGTGTGGAGTACCGAGTGGTTGCTTAGAGTCTCAAATAGCATCTTGAATTTTCTGCATTTCATTGGTTAACAGTTGTGTTAACAATATTCTTAATCAATATTGTTTCACCCTTTGAGTTTACTGAGAGAAATCATAGAATTGCATAATACATAATCTATGTTTATTTTCTAATATTTATACATGCTGGTTCCTTGCTAGTGCAGATTACAATAAGTGTTCACACAGCACAAGAATTTTGTATGTGTAACAACTTTTCATCTAACAGTTTGGGGATTATCGGTTTTGGGTTTTAGCTTTCTTATGTTAATGCTGATTCACACTGGAGACTTTATAAACTTGAGATCATCAAGAAAGTTCAGAGTCAGGAGGAGTCAGCATACTATAGATCTGTCAGTGTTAGATGGAGAGTTATATATATGCTCCACAATAGTGAGATTAAATGAAGCCTTAATTCATTAGAAATCTTACAGAATTAGAAATTAGCAAGATTAGAGTTCAAATATGTATTTTTGATCTTTAGAAGGCAAGCTTTGAAAAATATGTGGAGTGTCCTAGAAAAATACCTTCTCTTTAGATACTGATTTCTAATTTGCTGTTATTTTCTTATTTGGAAATACTATGTAACAATAATGTATCTAATACCTATTCTCTATCGATTAGAACTATCCATACAAATAAAGCAAACTGTTGTTCTCATACTGTATGCAGGACAGGTCTTATAAATAATACCCTCTTAATATATGAACACAGAGAGCTTGCCTTGAGGGCATATGAAATGTTCAGTTATGATACGCACACATATAATCAGCAGATAGACTCAATGCAGGATGAATAATAGGGGCTGCCTGTAATTCTACCAGAATAGAGACACAAGACATTTGGAGTGTGTTTGAGTGTAAAATAATGATTTTCCTTTATTTTCCTTCTGAATTTCACTATTTCTTTTACCAGGGCAATTTGATGCAGCTTGTCCATCAAATTTCCCAAGAAACTGACCGCTGTCCATGTTTTAACTGAAAGATAGCCTTATGAACATAGTCTCAGGGTACCTTTATAGCTTATAGAGTTCTCTGGTTCATAGGCTCTCCTCTGCAGAGTCTCTAAGTGTAGCCTTGAGCTTTCAGTGATGCAAAGAGTTGTGCAGGGGATCAGAGGGTGGGAGTCTCTCTGCTTGCCATGCAAGCTTTCACTATTCTCTTCTGGTTGGGCATCTATGTGTTTCCTTATACTATGTACCTCTCCATTTGCTTACCTTCAGGATTCTGTGGTATGAATTGGACTTCATTTTGACATGTATCTATGCATCCTTAAGAGATATTCCAGGGGGAATTATGTTATTCTGTGTCATTGCTCTATTTGATGTATGTTGGGCAAATTCTGATTCTCTACTTGGTGAATTATGAATTTCTTGTTTGGTTTTGTTTCATGGTTATCTTTCTGGATTTTGTAAAGAGGAGTATAGATATGCAGGCTTATGAAGTAATATGTTTAACAGGAAATATTTCAGACTACCAAAAATACAAAATATTAAAAGAACATTGATAAGTCTCATTTACGTTTTCAACATTAATATAGGCTTACACATATATGTCCACAAAGTACTAATTTATTTATAGAAATATAGATGGATAGATATAAATAGATATAGGAACACTCATAAATGTTTGATCATTGCCATTTAAAATACTAGATGTTGACCTTATTATGCTCCACTAATTTATTGGTGCCATCGTGGTTGTATGTTGTGCTTAGAGTGTGAATGTAAGAGATTCAGGACAGACATGAGTTAATAAAAATTCCACTATATTCTATAGGCTTACATATACAAAAATATGCACTTTAATTTATGAATTAATTTCCAGTTGACATTAACATCTCCTTCTTACTGGAATTATATGTTTTGCAAATACATGTCAGATGGGTTCCATTAAAAATACTCAATAATTGTTTTATGGATGTGGTAGCGATAATGGACATTTAGATCAAAGTGGTGCAAAATTAACTTAACTGCTTGCTTCTCATTTATTTTTAGATATCATATTCTTACTAACAAATTTACAGATTATAAAAATTGAGAGGGATAACACAGACAAAAATTGAAGATAAACACTACAGAGCATCATAAAATCTAGAATACCTCTCTTTTCCTTTCTCCATTTAAAAGCCTGACTTCTCCAAACTATGTTCTTATAATATATTATAATTATACATGAAAATTACTTTTGCTAAAACTATTTTTCTTTATTACATTATTATCAATAGTTTTCAGAGTATGTGAATTAGGTCATGTGAAACAGCAAGAAAAGACATTTTAAGATTTAATTTTCTTCAAATAACCCATATAAGGCTATATATGCAATAGGTAGATAGATAAATTGATAGATAGATAGATAGATAATCCTGCTAAATAAGTGAATTATGTAATAAATGATAACATCCCAAATAAGTAGTTTTTGCTTAAATTAATGACATCTTTTCCATCTTTCCTTTCTTTATTTCCTTTATTTTATTTATTCATATATTTTTATTATTTCTTTGAGACAGGCTTTTTCGTGTAGCCTTAGCTGCCCTGAAACTTGCTATGTAGAACAGGTTGACCTTGAACTCACAGAAATCACCCTCCTCTGCCACCCAAGTACTTTGAATTTTGTAAAACTTTGAATTTTCTATGAAAATATGTTTTTATCCTCATCCTAGGTGTTAAGTTTTAAGATGGTTTAAGAAATCCAACTAGCGATTTCTGGAAAAGTTCAGTCCCAAACAAATATAGCTGTTGTCATTCCTTGAATTTAAATTTTACTTGAATGTCCAAACTTAAGGATCAGCACTTTAGTGAGGTAAGTATTTTCAGTGAACAGAAATCCTACAGAGAAATAATACTCTCAGGTAAAATATTAGACATCTTTAAACTCTACCCTTCCAAAATACTGGAAGAGAATATATTTAATGGACTTTAAGATAGTTTCTTATATATTCCTTCAAATGAGTCCATACAAAATTATTTTAAGCTGATATAGATGTTTGGAATATGAAAAAGGAAAATTGGGGCAAAATGAAAGCACATATACTCATATAATTATGTTCTGAATGTTCCCTTTTATTTCAATTCCACTTCCTGGAAATAGATAAATTATTTTTAAAATGATACCTGTATAATAATTTCCTTCCTCTGAGACAGATCCTTCAATAGAAACTTATTGTTCCGTGGCATGAGTTTTACTTGAAACTGTTATAAGTTCCATCTTCAACTTAATAATTTCGAGCAGTTTGAAATAGAAATGACAAAATTCTATAGCAAAATTATCAGTTATTGCAATGGATGGAAAACTCAGAGTCTAACAGCTTCATTTCATTCTGCTCGTGTTCGCGTTCCTTTTTTCTCTCTGAGTTGTCCTGGTATGCAGTTTCTAGTACTTCCCTCAGGAGACAGGTTTGACAGAAAACAGACTCCAAGTCTGCAGAGGTCCCTTTCATGCTGACCCCTTGTTACGATTACATCCTAGAGAAGAATGATGCTTTTGCAATAGAGAGTGCATTTCTCCAGTTACCGTTAATAAGTTGGTACTGAGTTAATATTGCCCAATCTCTCTAATATCTTTCTTGTATTTCAGGAGGCAGTGATAGTTAATGTCATTTGCTAACTTTACTAGGCCACTGAATGTCTAAAAATTCAATGAAACATTATTTTTAGTGTCTGTTTAGTGTCATGATATATTTAGATAAAATTAATATTTGAATTGGTTGAAAGGAAACTTTCCTTCTACTATGAACCTGACTCCTCATATCTTAGGTAGACTTGAAAAGAACAGGAAACTCATGCTTGCAAAAGACAGACTTTTTCTGATATGACAGTCTTAGGCTTGGGTATTACTTTTCCTTTCTTATCTGTGGGCAGAAAGTGATGCATGAGGCCTTTCTCACAGTTGAGCTCACTGATCAGACAGTGACTACACTGTGAGAATGCCTGAAATTCAGAGACGAGAAGCACCATACACATTTGTGAATCTGTCTCTGATGTTTCAACTCAGAGAGTTCAGAGGTTTAACAGGTAGGTCATTTGGTTGGTTTAAACATGGACCAAAAATTACCAATAGTGAGCAAATTATAAAAGACTAAGGGATTGTATTTTATGTAGGTGATTTAGGGTAACTGCATAGGGACTGTTCATTTATAACTTCTTTAAAGAGCATCTATCAGTTGTCTAACTGTATATACTGTGGCATTTTTATAATTACATACAATGGATGTTCATCACACAAAAGACAATACAAAGCCATCTCTTGTCTACCCACCTATTATGATACCTTGATTATTCCCAAATTACATCTTCTCAACTTTTATGACTTTCTTCAAACTCTAGATTTTACATTTGCCATTAAATTTAGTTAGATCCACAGAGAGTGTCTGCAGACTGTAACCTCATGACTGTGAAACAAATTAATGGGGTGATCCCTGATATCCTTGAATAGTTCTGTGAGTACTCTTTTCTGCTTGAGAACTATAGTCATTGAATTGTGAAACTTCAGTGAAATGAATGAAAAAATTAGACTCTGAAGTGTCAGGGACCATTTAGAGGCATCAACATTCAAAAGCACAGGGGTGTGGTTAACATAATGTGCTGCATGCAAGAAGCAGATCTTTCGCTGACGGACGACATTGACTGTCTTATAATGTTTCTACAATGAAAACACGTATTCTTGCAAATTCAGCATTAAATTCCCTAAGTAGAGAGAAAGACAAGGGAATACAGCATCTCTCGAGAGACTAAAGACTAAAGAGATCATAACAATAATCTAGGGCTTGGAAGATGCAGGCTTAAAGTTCCCAGCACACTCTCAATCAGCTTTCCTTTCTAGACTAAGACTCATAAAGGATTACCACCATATTAACCAAATGATTACTTCAAAGGCAGCTGCTTTGTCATATGTGTTTTAAACACATGAGCAAATGAACACTGTGCATAGGACTTGACATGTAGATATTGATGAGCCAAACATGTTTTTCTTTATACTAATTCTAACAGAAAAACAAAAATATTCCATTTAAAGCTCTCAATACCAAAAGCACACTGTCAGTGCATCCTCTTAGGATCATATCTAATATTTCTTTTTTCTTCTGTTTTTTTAAATATTTTATTTATTATGTACACAGTGTTCTGCTTCCATGTATGCCTGCAGGCCAGAAGAGGGCACCAGATCTCATTGTAGATGGTTGTGAGCCACCGTGCGGTTGCTGGGAATTGTACTCAGGACCTCTGGAAGAACAGTAGCCAGTGTTCTTTACCTCTGAGCCATCTCTCTAGCCCCCATATCTAATGTTTAAGGCACTACATTACAATTTGATTTCCAAAGAAATTTCATCACATTTTCATATACACTAAATAAAATTGGACTATTTTCATATTAGATTACTTTTTAATATTAATACTGTAGGTCAACACTGGATTTTAAGTCTTTATATAATTCATAAAGTATAAAGTATAAAGAGTAAGAGCAAAAAAACATCAAACTACACTATTTCAACTGGACATTCTATCTGACATAAAATCATTCAAACAGTATTGTATTATCTTCAGAATATTATTATATCTCTAATGCAAGTTCATATGACACACAAAAGTAGATGTAAGTATGGAAAGGGAATAGTCATTAATGGGGCTTAAAGACACTAACAAATTTTAAGAAGAAGGGGGATATGAAAATTATATTAATAAAATATTACTTTGATTAAAATTTTAAAGTGTAATAAAAGAAAGGAAGCTAACAAAATCTGTAATGCAATAGAGATGCACGGGGCCTAAGCAGCAGCAGATTTGAGACAAAACATGAAAAGGACACTGAACATTAGCCTTTCAGGTGAAGCCCATGATGTCTGACATTTGGGAAATAAGCTGGGAGCGAAAAGGTCAAGAGGGGAAGAGAAAACTAAGCCATGGTTGGGGACAAGTTGCTTTCCTTAGTAGTGTGCAAAGAATGAGTTTATGATCGACTCTGTCACACTTTAATTGCCGCTGTAATATTCAGAAGTTGACAGACAGAAAATATAAACTGGGAAGTAGAGAGTGGGGAAATTATAAAGATATGAAAGTACCCATGGAAAGAATATTTAAAAATTTTACATATATGCATTGACATTTCCATAAAAGAATTCAGAAGTTGTGATAGTATCACTTAGGTACTCTTTAAAAGGAAGAGGAAAAATGAATACAAGAAAGATGTTTCAGGAAGGGAATTATGAATATGAATTTTAAGGGCAGAAGGAGTTGTTTTCAGAATTGCAGAAAGCCCTTGACAGATGAATTTAGCTGAAAAATGATGGGCGATCTTAAAGTGCACAGCAGCTGATAAAGTTGATTGGCTATACTCACTACTTTTCCTAGAGTTTTGCAATAAAAAGGGGTTGGATTAAAGTAAATTCTGCAACTGGGAAATTATTAGTACAATCATTTTGGGAAAAGCCTGTACAGGTTTATAGGTTAACGAGTGGAGAGCAATAATTGTAGATTCTATAGGTAGTGATTTAATAATCTGCATTTCCTTTAGTGAGTTTTTAGTCAGGTTGCTAAAATAATTTTAAAGTGAGCACAGAAGAAATCTCATGGGCCATTTCACTAGAAATTAAGAAGGGAGTAAAAGGTGGTTAGTTACCAATCTTGACAGCTGCTGGGAACTGTGATATAGGTAAAAGGAATAAAAATATAGGAAGATATTTGTTTCTTTTGAGCTAGGGTCAGATTTAAGAGTTCTGCAATAGAAGTTGGCAAGAAATCTGCAAAGTCATCAGGGAGTTTCTTTGGAGAGAATGAGAATGTCCAAAGTTGGTAAGCAGGCTTAGAGGTTGGGTTAATTTATGAAGTGGTATAAAGTAAAACACGTAAAGTTATCATTTCACAAAGGAAAAGAGGTTAGCAGTGGTGTGTAATTAAGTGCATAGAGGAGAGTGCTTCTGGGGGATTTAAGTGTATTGTCTCATTAAAGTAAAAATGATTACTTCAACCATTTTAACATGGCTCTTAAGTCTTCCAAATGTCCTTAGGGCTGTTCCTCTGGCAAGGAATTGGACAGACCCAGATGGAGTAATTCTTAAAAGATGGTACAATAGCTTATGAAATCTTGGACAACTTAAAATGTGAGGTCTCTACTCGGGTCTTGAGGTAGAATTCTGATTTAATAATTTTGGCAAAGAGAAAGTAGATATCCATTAAAAGAACTCAACGAAGTCATGATACCTCAACCTACTTCCCTTTTGGGTAACTGTAATGGGGCCTTTAAGTTCTTGCTAACATGGAAACATTAAGTGTGGCCCAAAGGTTGTTATAAGAGAGGGATCCATTCACATTTGCTTCCAGATTTTTATTGCTTATCTAGCTTAGCTACACCAAAAGTACCAAAAAATGAACAAAAATTTTGTCTGTGCTCTGTTAGTGAAGATGAGGACAAAATCTATTTAAAATAAGACACAAATACAAGAAATGAAGCAACTCAAATCATTTGAGAGTAAGAACTTGTGAAATTAAAATAGTCTCATGAGATGCGCTTACTTGGTGCATTGAAGATAGCTCCAGCTCCAGAGCTTCTATTGACAGCAGAGAGAAAAATCTGAATTTCGGAAAGAACACAGATGGAATTTGGAAAAATTTGACTTATGATGTGTGCTCAGTGCAAATTACAATGTCTGAAGTAATAATTAGTTCCAAAAGATAAACTTGAATACACCAGAGCAATAGCAGAAAGCCTACACACCTGAGTTGTATTAAAAAGAAAAAAACAGTTCAATTTTGTATGAATAATTGATGATCTGAATTAATTCCCCATCGGTCAGAAGATGGGCACTGTGTATTCAGGCTGAACTTCAGGTTATTAATATATAACCTAAGTTTCACCACCATTTAGATAATAGGCTAAAGGATTTATACCTANATCATTATAGAATAATTATATATATATATATAATGCTTATGTAATATTGTAACACATTCTGGCTATTTTTCTTGTCATGGTCAATCAGCAGAGGATATCAGAGGGAGCTAGAATTAAGAGAATGACAGAAAAAGACACAAGACTCTGGGTTCATTTCAGGAATTAATAACTTTTTTTTCTTCTGTACTGTTCCCCATATACTGTTTACCTTGCTTCTATAGATAGCATTGTAAGCAGAACTTAAACAAACAGTATCTTTTAGCACCCTATCAAGGTCTTCCTTTCAGCACTTTCTGGCCTTTACATCCTTTATTGTCCTGGAGAGCATTCCTTGAAGGCTTTCTCCTGTGCCTGCAGTTTTCTTTGGTCACAGGGTCGTACCTGGGTCAGAGCTTGAACTGGAAGAAGCAAGTGATGATCATTTGTATCCCAACAGCTTTCACATGGTCCTCTCTCCTAGACAGCTCACTGTTGAAGTTTAGTGTATAAGATAATTGATATCAGGGATAATTTCAGGGGTCGTAGTATTCTCATCAATGTTTTATTTTCTCCTTGCTGTAGTTGTGACACACTGTAATTAAAAGCAGTTTGGGGTAAGAAAAAAAAAACTGCTGTATAGAAAACTGAGCAGGAACTCAAGCAGAGGTTTGGAGTGGAAACTGACAGGAACTGCTTCTTGCTTCCTTACAGGTTCATGTTTAGCAACCTTTCTTATCTGCCTAGGACCACTTGCCTAAAGAATAAAGCTTCACACAGTGAACTGGGGACTTTCTACATCAACTAACACTGAACACAGCCCCCATCCACACCCACTAGCCAATCTAATTTAGTCAGTATTCCAATCTAAACTGTCCTTCTTGGGTTACTTTGGACTTTTAAGTTGAAAATTAAGGACACTATTACCTTGTCAACTTTATACATAAACCTATCACTTAAGCCATAAGTACTCATTCTTTGTCTCATTGATCATCTGCTGTGTATGTTTGTACCATAATATAAATCTTTGAAAATTCTACAGTCTTTGATAATACAAACACTGGTAGACAGAAGAAAAGTTCTGGATTGGTTATGCAGAGTAGGAATACTATCAGCAGCTAATATGTACCTCATATCAAGCAAAAGAAAGTTATTAAAATGAATTTTGATTTTTTGCCATAGAAAATGCTAAATGATAGAATGGGAGTGTTAAATTTAGTTTTAAGCTTGTGCCTGTCATAAGATCATAGACATTTCAGCCAATTCATGATACTCTATTAATGTTTCTTTCAGCTTTTATATATTAGTGTATCATTTAATATTCTTTAAGATATTTAAATTATAATTTTATAAATTATAAGTTTTGTGGCTATGTGATTTTGAGAATATAGATTATTATTACTTTATAAATATTCCTAAAACATGGTAAAATTACACTGAGAAATGACTTTTGGTTTTTATGACCAAAAATGGAACCAACAAACCAAAAGGATTTTGGTTGCATTTCTAGGTAAATCCATCATTGAAGGAAATAAAAGTATAAACCAAAGCAGGAACTTAGAAAGGAAAACATGAGGAATGCTGTGTATTGGCTCATGCTCAGTCTACCTTCTTATACAACCCAGGTTCACCTGCTGAGTGATGGTACCAACCATTTTGGGTGGAGAAGACAATTTCCCACAGAAATGCCATCTTATCTGGGCAATCACTCAACTGAGAGCTCCCACACACACACTTTTTAAAAGGGTATTAATTATTTTTCAGCCCAGTTATGGTCTCTCCTCTCCTCTTTCCTCCCAGTCCTCCCCTGCAACAAAATCTTTTCTATCCCCCATCGAGCCCTCATCTCTTTGATTTCAGGAAAATGAAAGTCTTCCATGGATATCAACAAAGCATGGCATATCAAGTTTCATTAAAGCTAAGAAATACCTTGTGTACTGGGCAGGACAAGGTTCCCCAGTATGAGGAGCAGGGTTACAAAAGCCAATAACAGAGTTAGAGCCAGTCTCTGACCCCACTGCTAGGAACCCCACAAGAGAATCAAGCTGGACATCTCTTAGGTCTATGGAGTGTCTGGGTGGCTACAGGAGAGGTTCAACTGAAAGCTAAAGTTAATAGGATAAAATGGACTTAAATAAATATCAGCATAAGTGTTCCTTATAACTAATAGACAATATTGGTCTTCCAACATTAGCTACTCCATAACTTCTTGTCAGTGCGTATAGTTACGTGGTGTACTTAGACATCATAGAAATAACGCTACTACTGGAAAAGAAACCCACTGTGCTTGTCTCAAGCTCTCTCTTGCTTAGGGTTCAATAATACATGTACCCTTCAAATAAGGCTGTAAATACCATTTTTATTCTTCTATTTATTTATTTATCCCTTGTGGCCACTTCCTAAATGCTAAGATTATATATGAGCTCACCTGGTGTTGAGGATTGAACCATAATTCCAAGCATGCAAGGCAAGCATATAACTTGCTGACATACATCCTCAGACTCAAATGTATTTCTTTATATGGATAACGTTTCCAAGGACTGTAGACACAACTAGTCATTTGCATATTAGCAAATAAAATCTTTCTCACAGTATATCACAATGGCATCATATGACAGAAAATATTGTTCACACAACTGAAGATATTTAGTATAATCCTTTTATGTTTACTAGTTAATCAATAGTGATATTGGAAGAGAGTCTATGTCTCAGAGCTTATCATTCTAATAGTTAACATTTACATTTACTCATGAATTTTCTATCAGTTCACTGTTGTATAGAACATCAGCATCCTTAATTTGTCTGGTGGTTGATTGAAGGTAGACATTACAGATCTAATCTATAGATTTTGTTCAATCCTATCAAAAACTATAGCTTCAAAATATGGTTCTCTTATTTATTTTTAGTTATTGCATTAAAATTAAACATTAATTTTATATATTGAACATTAGATTTACTATAAGACTAAATGGACATGTTTATATGATCTTAGATGAAAGGCTGAGGAGTAATAAATGGCTGTGTTTAAAAATGCAACTAATACATTTCTAAGATAAATATCATTCAGTAACAATGATAAAATATCAATCTCCATAAGGAATATTTTCTTTCCTCATTTAATTTATCAATAGGTATCAAATATAGCTAAAATTCAAAACTCAAATAGAGAATATATAAGAAAAGTCCCATATGAATTTTTCTTCCTCTCAAGTGTAAATTACCAAAAACATATTTGGGATAATAGTATAGCATTGCCTCATATGGGGAATGAAATATACCACCCCATTTCTCAAATCAGCCACCTGCCAAGATAAAGTACTACCTTTACAAATAATTTTCTTTGGAAAAATATGAAGGAAGAAGGAAAGCACGTGAGATTGATTGCTTATTACCAGAAGAATCTAATGAAGGTCAAGTCATCTTAGTAGACAATAAAACAGTATATTGAATAACTACATATAATGTAATAAATAATTCAAACCAAGTGATATATACCTCTTTACACCTGTAATAAAACAAATCATGATTATTTTAACCTAATTATCTCTCCTTGCCAAATATCTCATTATATTAAATATATCAGATTATGCATGTGATGTGGGAGGTGATATATACTGTGAACATGTTTTATTTCCATTGGTTGATAAAGAAGCTGCTTTCGGCCAATGGCTTAACAGCCAGGCTGAAAGAAACATATATTGAGAGAGTAAGTAGAATCAGGTAGAAGCCATATAATCACCTGCAGGACACAGATGCCTTCACTGGAGCCCACTGAAACTTTGCCGGTAGGCCACGACCTCATGGTGATAAACAGATTGATGGAGATGGTTTAGCTTAGGATATAAGAGCTAGTTAGCAATACACTTAAGCTCTTGGCCAAACAGTACTGCAAATAATATAGCTTCTGTGTGTTTAGTGATGGACCGGGCAGGACGAAAACCTCTGTCAACATGTATATATTATAACCAAATGGTCTTTCTAAAATATTGATCTCAGCATTCATGATACAGTGACCACTGAATAATTGTTGTTTGCATTCCCTTGCCATTTTTAACTGAATTCCAAATGTGTTGAGCACCTTGATACTCCTGCACAGTCTCTTTCTTTCCCCATACTTCATATTTCTCATTCTGCCTTAAGACAATTTGAAAATGTGATAAGGTTCCTGCATTATTCACAGATTTTTTTCCATGCACTGCAATATATGCTTTTAAATTAAGATAATTTCACAATGCTTACAATGCACACAGACCATCTCTCCTTCTGTCTTCTCAAAACTTATTATGAACCCTGTCCATTCTGCATGGTCTCCACATTTTTCTTTTCATTTTTATATCTATTCTTTTTTTTCTCCTGTGACCTACTGAGTTTAAGCAGTGCCAACTGTGTGTCTATGAGTTTGAACTCTTCACTGGAGTCTGGTAGGTTCTGTGGTAGGTACATAATTCAATGTAATGTTTCCCACATCCTTGGATATATCCGTAACTGAAAGTTCAGCTTTCATAGAGGGTCCTGTGAGACCCAAACTCTGCAATGGCTATTGAATGGGACTCATCTTCTGTGGGGCTGATGTAAGTAGCAGTAGCTGCTGTGAAGCAGAGATTACAAGAGTTATATTGATACTAGGGAATGGAAATTCACAGCCCTTTAACTTATCTTTTGGCCCTTATAACCTTCCTGCTCACTATTTGACAATGTTTTCTGAGTCTCAGAGACAATGGCATAATGATTAGTGAAAATGACTTGTTTAGAACTGAGCCCACAGTCAACTGTTATTATTTTGTTTTGTCTGTGTTTTTGTTTGTTTATTAAAAATTTCCACCTCCTTCCCCCTCCGATTTCCCTCCCCTCCCCCCAACCCCCCTTCCCTTCCCTCTCCAGTCCAAAAAGCAGTCAGGATTCCCTGCCCTGTGGGAAGTCCAAGTTCTTCCTCCCTCCATCCAGGTTTAGGAAGGCGAGCATCCAAACAGACTAGGCTCCCACAAAGCCAGTCCATGCAATAGAATCAAAACCCAGTGCCATTGTCCTTGGCTTCTCTAATGGGAGCTCACCCAGGCCAGCTGGACTGGGACTGATGGAGCATGTGATCAAACCGGATTCTCTGAATGTGGCCCACAACGAGGGCTGACTGAGAAGCCAAGGACAATGGCACTGGGTTTTAATTCAACTGTTATTCTTTGCATTCTGGGCAGCCATGAGTGTCTGCACTCACCACTATTCTCAGAATTCTTGGATTAGTGCTTGGAGCAGCTTTTTTTTTGTGTGTGTGTGTGTGTGTGACAAACTGAGTGACAAGCTTCCATTATCATGTTTACACCTTCTAAGTCTCCCCAAACAGTGACATGATCTGGGGACACATTATCAAATAACTAAAGCTACAGAGGATGGTTCTAATTTAACAACCATAGGCCTGGATCTCACCAGGTAGTCTATGATGCCAGGCCAGAGAACTCCATTTACTAACCTATTTCTGACTCGCTAATACTGAAATTGCAGGCATGTACTGCCATGTCTGATTTTATACATGGATCTAGGAATTAAATCATATATTTTTGGTTACAAGGCAATTATTTTGCTTACTAACCAATCTCCCCAGCTCTACCCAGCCACATTTTTACTGAAAATATTTGTATCTTAGTATTGAATTGAACACAAACCCTCTCTTATTTGCTTATTGATGATCTTATACTTTTATTGTTTCATTATGTGACAGCTGGTAGAAAATGTTATTGAGTAGTCATTAAGAAAAAACGTATTTTGTGAAGTTGATGAATACTAGGGTGGCCATATTTTCTTCACTTTTATTACTTTAAATGATAAAGACATTTAATTGATTTTATTTGGGAAACTAACTTTAATAAATTAATATATAAATTAAGATATATTATTAAACATCATAACAATCACAATAAACTGTTTTCATCATTTATCAACAAACTAAATATGGATTATAGAGAAAAATGTTCATTGTGTTGGTAGTCAATAAGGAATAATTCAACTTCTAAAAACAGGGGAAATCATTCTATTATTATGGTAATTAGTAATATTTTCATATAAAGTGAGAATTTACTATTAGAGCTAGAGATGTGAATTCATAAAAAAATTCACCATTAACAGCATTACAGTATATTGATTAATATATGCTAAATATATATAATATTTTTTTGTGTGTGGCCAATGATTAACACAAAAGAGAGGCCTAAACCAAGAGGTGTGTGTTCTCCCACAATTCTTCAAGTCAAAAGTCTGGGAGACATAAATCTGTCTTACAGGGTTTGCCTTTGCAATCCTCTGCACCATCAAAACAAACACACACAAAAGAAAACAAATAAACAAATGTGCCTTTAATATCTGAAAAACAGAGTGTGGAGACTCATGGCTCTGATCTCAGAATGAAGTGAACTAGATTTGCAACCACCAGCCTGTGCTTGCTACAACTATAGAGACATTCTTAAATTAACTGATTGAACAGCCTTTTGGAAATGTAAAATCAGTGTCACTCAGCAGAAATCATGAGTTTCCTTATTCCCTTCTAAAGAACTAGGGAAGAATGCATTCCTTGATTCTTCTAGAGCTTACTACATGCATTATTCGTGACCAAATCATGCATTCACTAAAGCTAACACCATAATTTCTCTCTACTTAACCATTGACCTCTCCTTTATATTAAATAGCAACTACTTTTCATTTTTAAGTATATGTGTTATTCTGAGTTTACAGAGAAATCTAGCTAAATCAAAATTCTTAATTAGTCTCATCCACAAAGGTTTTTCTCATCAAGTTAGTAAAAATTTGCACAACATAAGTATTAGACAAGATTGCCTTTGAGACACTTCCTCCTACTTTAGGACAATGGCACTGGGTTTTGATTCTAATTCATGTACAGGCTGTATGGGAGACTAGTGTGTTTGGATGCTCACGTTCCTAGACCTGGATGGAGGGGGGAGGACCTTGAACTTCCCACAGAGCAGGGAACCCTGACTGCTCTTTGGACTNGATGGAAATTTTTAATAATAATAATAAAAAATTTTAAAAAATAAAGGTCTATTCCTATCAACAATAAAGCACTATTATAATAAGCAAAGTTCTTATATGCCAACATCACTATAAAATAAGATGTACTGGTAAAAAACTTTAAAATAAATCCTTCATTATAAGCAACCAAGGATGTTTTGAGAAGTGACCTTCTTTCCAGAAGAGACAGAAAATACTGTGATTTAACATTAATATTAATTAATATTAAGTTTACTGTGAGATTAAAGTGGGATATGTCTTTACACTAGCAGTTAAATGTTCAATGTGAAAAACAGTACAGTATTGCAGGAGGAAATGTATATAAAAGAGCTCACAAAGGCCAAAGATGAAATCATATGAACTACTAACTAACCAATTCAGCCTTAGATTATAGCACAGAATACTAGAGAGATAACTGAGTTCTGGATGTTGTACATAAATCATTAAATAACTCTATGAATTGATGAATGGTAAGTGATGCATGAAAGAACACAAATAGGAAAATATTTCCTAGAAAAATTATAAGCTTTTTGCACATTTTTTTCTTCCTCACTCATGCAAAACTGAACATCTCGAATTTGGACTTGGATTTAAACTCAAAACAGCATATTTTCTTTAACTCAAAACAAAGGAAGAACCTAAGTAACTTCACAGAAAAGAACTGAGTATGTGTTTCTTTGTGAATCCAGCCTTTAAGGCAGAGCCATCTCTGCATCCTAAAAAGAAACTGTGTAATAAACCACAATTAACAATTAATATCAAAAATATAAGTTATGTGGACAAGTTTCCTTGTGATGAAGCAATGAAAATGATTCTTCACTTCTAGCTCCTGCCCTTCAACTTCTATTCCTTGCGTAACCATGAGAAACACAGGTGATAGATTTCAGTTGAGCCCCGTATTCTGTACTGTGTAGCATGGACATTGCTTTTCGAAATTTCAAAATTTTCATAATCATTAAAAGCAATAAATATATATGTATCACTCACTGTAGGAAGCTCAGGATACTCAATGACTAAAGATAATATGATATTCAAGTATAAAAAATGGCATTGAGATAAGCGTGGAACAATGATTCTATGTTTGTTACTAAAGGTTCATTTCCTGCAGTCTATCAGAAGCTGTGAACATTCTACTGCCATAAGATGTTACTAAAATAGTAAATTCTGATGTTCATGATATATTACAGTGTCTCCTGGGCTCCTGTGAACTTCCTGTCCCATACTGGCAGATTTTACTAGAAGAGAGTGTCTAAATGCACACACATTTGAAGGTAGAGGACATTCACATTCTGTGTGTGCTTCTCTTCTAGCTCAGCTACCCGATTGGTCCATTTTCTGCGGATTGAAACCAAGTTGGAACTCAATAGAAGCCTGAAGGATTAAAAGGATGGTAGCCATTTTAAAGGTAAGTGAAATGTCTTATCATGAATATGTGTCTTGAAGCTCAAAACAAATGCTTCAAAGAACAAATTCCATATAAAACTTTAAAACATGTATTTTGTCCTAAATTGGAATATTACAGTTTTGTATATTTATAAAAGGTTATTCTCGATTATAAAATCATGAAGTAGATGCAATCATTTCTCTTTCCAAGTACTTTATTTTACTTCTTTATTGAGCTTTCCTCAGACATTTTAAATTTAAACCCAGTGGATTTCTTTCTCGTAATACAAACCAAAACTAAAACCAAAGAAACAATGGATGTCCTTTTTCTACCACCTGTTTTTTGATACTGTTTCTACACTTTCACAATTGGGCTCAGTCACATGTACACATGTCTCACTTAGATAGCAAATATCGAAAGGAGTTTTTATACAAGGAGACAGGAAGTAATACACTTTCTCATATTTATTATTTTTATTATGGCTCAGCCAGGTTCAATTGCTGCCTTTGCTGACAACTCCAAGCTGCTTTTCCTGGTGGATGACAGGGATCGTCACGCTGATATTTTAACTCTTAATTAGCCTTCATGGACAGAGCAATTAAACTGCTTCTGTGAAACTTTCTATCTGGTATTGGTAGACACTATTCGTAGGATGTCTTCAAAACAGCCTTGGTATTCTCTGTTCCTGATCAGTGATCAATTAATCGTTACCATTATGGTAGAATCTCAGAAAGAAAAGGTGAAGGGGGTTAGGCATGCAAGTCATTAAACTCATATGCCTTCAGGGATATTGCTATGGTATTTGTAAAATTCTCCATGCATGTCTGTATTTGATAAGTATAAAACTGATAAATTTATTTTTAGTGAATAATTTGTGAGATTAAAAATCATGGTGGAAATAAATCTAGTTCTATAATATTATCAAGTAGTTCCTGCTGTCAATTGAATAAAAATTCTGCAGTAATCTGATAAAATTTCCAAATGAAGTTTTAAATTAACTGAACTACTTTGTGTTTCTCTGTCCCCTTTGGTCATCTAGTTTTTTATTGGTAATCATCACCAATATTTAAAATTTTAATTTAGGAAGTAGCTTATCTTGACATTGAAAATTTGACTTCTTGAAAAGTCATTGTCAAATTTCCTTCTTAAAAATCTGTGATTACTTTAACATAGATATTTTATACGATGTGAAATGAATTTGTTAATGCTAAACCCTCTAAACTAACTAGTAATATTTACTTCTAGTGATGAAGCTCATTCCCAAGGTCTCTCAGAGCTAGGCAACTGTTTTATAACTGAACAGTATGCACAGACTCAATTTTAAAAATGATTGTGTCATTTTCTCCCCAATTAAAGAAAAGAAATGCGATCTTCTCAAGGGTCTTGTGTTTCATTCTGTGTTTAAAATGAATTTGTAACAACACTAAAAACAAGTTGAGCCCAACATGATAAAAGACAAACATAAGGATATCAAGATATTCAATCCTCATTAATGAGAGTGTATTTCATAATGCTTAAGATATACAAAGAGAATATTTTGACAATGTTTTCTTCTTAATATTTTCACAACATTCACCTATGGAAGCAGTACTGAGATCAAATAATGAAATAATTTCTAACAGTAATAAAGCTATAGGTATATAAATTGTCTTTATTAATATGAATGTTGTATTTTTATTTTTAGTTTCAAATAGCAAATGTTCTGAAGCCCATTGAAGTTTAGTTATTTCTTATAATAATTATTAAAGAACAGGAGGAATATTAACTTCTGTAACAAGCTATAAAATTCGCTAAATATTCATACTTAGGAGTTTTTGGCTATGTACAATGTCATCTTATAAACAACCATATTTATTATAGATCATAATAGAAATGGGAAATAAGAAAATTTTGCCTAATAACCTTTAAAGTATTTAGATATTTATTATGCTAAATGGATATTAAGTATAAGAAAATCTGGCAAATAAATCTGGATGATATGGAGTGGTGAAAGGAGTTAGACTTGGATGCTCTGTTATGCAGAAGACAATATTTTGTTGTTGCTGTTCCTGTTTTGAATGTAGAAAGAAATGCCTGAATGGGGTTGTTTGTATGGGGAAATGGGGTTGGGGGACAGGTTACTAAGATAATTGTTTGGTAGTATAGTTATTACACATAGGTTTCTGACATTTTAGAGATCCATTTTAATTTTGGTTCTGTTCATCCCCCACACATTTTAAATGAAATTGCTTGTACTTGTTTGGTAGTTAAGACATTTATTGTTCTGGAGGTATATTTATATTTATGATACTTTGAATAAAATTATTTGAGATTGTAGCATATTTTTTATGATGAAGAAACAAACACTAGGAGAAAGTAATATTTTCAAAATGAACTCTTGACAGTAAGAGAAATAACCAGATATAGGAACTATCTTTAGAGAAAAAATAAGTCTTCAGAGGATTGGTTTGACTAGCACGTCCTGATTCTCAAGAAGCACCAGCTCTGGGCTCTTGATGAGGTGAAACACACAAGCTGATGGAGACAGAGCAATCAGCAGGCCTGCTCAGCTGGAGTTGGAAGGACATTTTCTGCTTTCATTGCCTACAGAACCCTGCTGACCTGACAACTGGGGATCACAAAATGATTCACAGAACCTTAATTTTCAATGTATTTTTTTTAAGAAACAAATAGAGATCAACTGGCAAATGGTTAGTACAGTCTTCAGACAGAATTCTTTTGGGGGTTGCACTTAACAGAAGTAAAGAAAATAAATGGAGAGAAAGTTCTAATTTGGGAGGATTGTCAAAGGTTAATAACTGTAGACATGCCTATTAGAATTTTACAATGGTCTTGTCGTTGGGATTTATGATTCATCAGCCCCCTAGACTAACTAGTACAGAAAAGAAAAGGGAATACAGAATCAACTGATTATTTCAACCTGACCTCTGTCGGAGTTTTTATTGTAAAGAAAGATGCTCCCATTCTTTACCAAGAGTCCACATTCCCAGGACTGCTAGAGCAAGTTCACTATGAGAAATATCAGCAGGGGAACATTCTATAAATATTCTCCCACTGTACACAAATTTTCTTCTCTATTTATTTGTTCAATTTTTAATTTTAACTACTCTAGGACACAGTGTGACATTAAAATATACAAGAGTGACAAACCAAGGGTCATTTGCATGGATTTTATTCCATGGAACATATTTCAATTGCTTCTAAATGTCACTTTTCTATGAATACCTTAAGATACTATCCTTTCAATAAAGATAAAGAGAGGAATAAAAATGTAGGTTTTGCTTTTCTGATATCTGTAAAATGTCCCTGCTCATATATTATGCAGCTTTAATATTATCTATCAAATCTATGTGCAAGACATAGTTCTATCATTCTGGTTAGCTAGCATTCCCTCAGTACAGAAGCAGTGAGTATAGAGACTCTTTGTTCGAATAAAAAAAAAATACTGCAGGCGAGATGAAGAGAATGCTCGGTTATGGTCTACGGAACAACAATCCCTAATTTACTTTGCAGATGTCTGTGTAATTTAAGCAGCAGGCAGAACAACCGCATAGTTGTATCTGCTCTAGGGAAAGGATATCAAGAGACTCATAAATCATGGTGAGGATTAAAAGCAATGAACATTCATCTTCTTAACCCTGTAATGCAATATGGAGAAGCCAAGTATCATAACACACAGAGCAGCACTCTTTGTGCAGGGAGAGAAGGTGTCACAGTTGTTAGGACTCCTCTCAATTAGCATTGACCTCCTGATTTGCAAGTCAGCAGAACATGATTTTAAAGTTGATTAAAAAGAGACCTCCTACATACTAAACTAAATTGAATGAGTAACAAAGAACATTTCTGGTAAACCTACCTAAACCATAGAGACATGTTAATAATTTGTTAGATGAAATACATTTCTTCCAAGACATTATATAGAAAATGACCTCAAAGCTACCTAGTCCTCATCGATCCTTATGTTTAAATAACAGGATATTTTTAAATAGTGAGATTTCACAAGCAAACTTTAACTCAGGAGTATTCCAAGGATGGTGATTCAGGCAGCTGGTTCTCTCCTATAACATTTAGTAAATAAATGATCTGTTACTAATTGTTTATATTTGAAAAATTACTCTAATCAAATGTCTTTGGATGCAAATGAGTAAATCCTACACAGTTTCACTTTTTTTTCTGAGGGTAAAAACCTTAATCAAATTTGAAAGGTTTTTAAAAATAATAATCTGTTAATTTTTCCAGTATCCTTTTAAATCAAGTTTATGATACACTTGAACTTCCTAATTATATAAAAATTCAAGGCTAATCATGAAAAATAATGTGAACCTTTTTGATGAGAATTTTGAAACTATTTGTCAGTATATGAGGAAATTTTGTTTCAGACTCCCTAATTTAATACCAAAGGTCCCTTGGACATGATTTCTTATGCCAATAATTACCTATTATAGTGAGGTAAATGATCATGATTGCCAAATATTTTTATATATTTGATGGGATTTATTTCATGTTTATAATTTACAATGGCCTAATCTTTCTTTCAGAAAGTCATACAGCCCTTTCTTTGGTATCATAATGAAGAAAATACCATCTATGTTCATTTAGGCGACACCCACACTCTGTATATGGTATTCAGCCATTAAATCGCCCATGTGGGACACAAATAACTATCCAGTTTGAGGGAAGAAGGATAAACTCCAGTTCACTTGGCTGTTTTGCTACTGTTCTTCCTTTCTATGGGATGATGATTATTCATTCTTAGGTTGATAAAAGCCTAAACTAATCTCTTGCTAGCCTTGTACATATTGAATTTTTCTCTGTTTTCTGACAAGAATGTATTTATTAGTTACCATTCTAAAGAGTAAGGGAAAGAATAAAACAAAGATGACTATTAAGGAAAAATAAACAAATTTGTGGTTTATATTTGGACTAAGAATAGGGAAAATGACGACTTATTGGTTGTATCTGTCATTTAACTGTAAGTGTGGGGTCCCAGAATCTTCTGATAAATAATAGACTTCCATTAGATGGGGAAAAAAAAACACTTTTCTCTACAACCACATTTAAATAATTATTACATGGGAATAACTGACTTTATTTACTCATTTTGTAAGGTATACATGCATTAAAACATTAAGTTGTATTTCATTAATATTATCCATAAATTTAAGCTAAATTAAGAGTTGAACAATGAAATCACAGAAGAGATAATCTTTATTTAATATATATTTATCTTCATTTCTACTATATTTGTATTATTTCTTTTATTCTTTAAATTTTTAAAAGTGGATACAGCATATCTTGGACCCAGACACTCATACATTTTCCACAACAACACTGCTAAGAACTTCCATTACATTATTGTCATTAAAAAAATTCTTTTATAATTTGAATGTCTTAATGATGTTAGTGACATACTAGCAAATAACCTCTCCTGGATGATTTATTCATATTTTCTACCATTTTACAGAAAATATCCAAACTCATGACAATGAACCATTAATTACAGACAAATGCATTAATTTACTCAAGAGTTTTTTTTAATATAGTCTTTATATGAGATGTGGCATAGATTATTTTCTGAGTTATGAATAAATTATTAAATACAACCATTCCAATACATGAACTGTTGTATATAGATTTATAGATTATAGTTGGGAATGCATATGTATCTATAAATATACATGTACATGTAATAACAGTTGATGAAAAACAGGACAATTGGAAGGAGAATTGGAAGGAGCATATGGGAATACTTGGAGAACGAATAAACATCGTAATTAAAACACAACCTCAGCCCAGAAGTGGTTGCACATTTCTTTAATCGCAGCTTGGTAGGCAGAGGCAGGCGGATCTCTGTGATTTTGAGACCAGCCTGGTTTACACTAGCTGGTTCCAGGGCAGACCTCAAAGATACACAAGAAAATAAACAAAAATGGCATTTCTGTCAATAAAATACTTTATGGATCAAAGATTGGTGAAAATGCCTTACAAAAAAAAATCTGTCTGTACTGCTAGGAAAGTTTTGTAACTGTAGAATGAAGGGGAAAAATATTGCATATCTCAAACAATGAACATGTATTTAGATAATAATTTCCCAATAAAACAACTTTGAAAAAGGTTTAAAGGTATCTTGGTTGGCTTTCTATTGTTAGGATAAAACACCATAACCAAAAGCAACTTAGGAAGGGAGGTATTTACTTGAATTACATACCTGGATATAATCCATAGTTGAGGGAAGCTAACTTAGGCAGGAATTCAGGTAGTGCGGAACTGGAGGTAGGAGCTGAAGCAGAGAACATGAAGGAGCCCTGCTTGTCACATTTATCCACACAAATGAACAAAAGTGTTGGTATGCCAGTCGTTGATTGACCCATTCCATATCAAGCATCAATCAAGAATCTGTCCCACAACTTGCCAACAGATTGACCTAGCGATGGTATTTTCTCTATAAAATATGGAAAAATGAGGGCAGTAAGACTTTTAGAATACAGATTCCAAAGAGAAATAGTTTTCGATCACCAGCATGAAATACCTTTGACATACAGAGGGCAGCAAACAGATCAGAGCGCTGAGTTTAGAAGAGATGGAAGACGGCTCTAGGTGATGAGGTCTAATGGACAATGGTACTTTTCAGAGGACTATAGGGGGGTTGCCTTTTTTTTTTTGACTAAATATGGAAATCTTTAAAAGGACTCCTGTAGTCAAGAATCATTTGTCTCCTGTTAATTACAATGAAGGGAAACAGACATGGAGGAGAACATTCCTCTTGAGAAATTGCTGACCTAGCAGGTAAGAAATGAAAACTATCAAGAAACTAGGAGATGTCTAATGAACAAAAGCACGGACACGGAGGCAGGGCAACCTGATGATGACAATAAGGTGGGTTGTGAACTGGGAGGACCCTCCTCCATTTTTATACAGGCTGGGGGAGCTTTATCTTTAAACATGTAAAAAAATATTGACTAGGCACTGTGTCATAGTCCTAACAATTCAAAGATAGAGTCTTTCTGGTGTATGAATAATATCTAATTGCCCTTAATTCATTCACTTAGCAAACAATATTCTGTATATGTCACACTATTTTACGCTATCAACAGGTATTAATTCATTAAACAAATCCTCCTAGGGCCCGTGCAAAAAAGGCTCTATTAATATTGTACTCATTTGCAGCTGAGGAAGGCGAATCCAAGAGGCACAGGAACATTCTCTCCAAGATCACACACCTGGGAAACGGAAGAGTGGACCGAAGCCCTGGCACAAGGCTATGATATGAGCAGCTTGTCATATGATTTTATTAGAAATGAATCGTTAGCAGACAAGGCTCTGGGGAATCCTTCTGGAAAGGTCTAAGGGTGTAGGAAGAAGGAAAATAGGCTGAATAAAGTGGTCAGTGAAGGAGAGCAAGCTTGAATGATGAAACGAAGTCCAGCAAAGATTGTTCCATCTGGGTCAAGTGCTGCCGAAGATAGAAAGAGATCGGGCAGAAAAACAGTCAGCGTAGACTATGTTTATACTGATGAGGGCAGTGATGTTACAATAGTGATAATAAGTTTGATAAGAAAGCTATGGGTGGGCTTAACCAGTTCCAAGGAATAAGCTTGTAAGGGATTTCTACAAAGATGTATTTTGTTCTTCTGCAACATTTTAAAGTAAATAGTGATATTCATAGCCACCCATCTCCAGACGCTAACACAAATATTGATGACCAAAGAGATATTACACTAATATGTTTTTTATATTTATTTATTTATTTATTTTGCTTGCAGTGTTCTGTCTGCATGTATGCCAGAAAAGGGTTCATTACAGACTTCATTACAGATGGTTGTGAGCAACCATGTGGTTCCTGGGAATTGAACTCAGGACCTCATGAAGAACAATCAGTGCTCTTATCCTCTGAGCCATCTCTCCAGCCCCTTACACTAATATGATATTCAGGGGAAACTCAATTTCAGTTTTTCATCATTCTCTCTATGGCATAACTACTGAGTTTTTGTGATTACAAATTTTTACCACCACAATTAGAAGTGAATCTTCACCAGGAGAAAGAATGTGGCCCACTAAATCAACTAAGCAAGGTTCATATGGACTCACAGGGACTGAAGAAGCAAGCATGTTGCCCAATGAGTCTGCAGCAGGTCCTGCTTGTGTATGTCACAGCTGCTACCTTGGTGGTCTTGTAGGACTCCTAAGAGGGGGAATGGGTGTATCTTTGATTTTTTTTCAGGTTTTTTTTGCTTTATAAATAATGCCATTCAAAATTCGCACCTCCTCCCCTCCTCCTATTTCCCTCCCACTCCCTCACTCCCCTTTCCCACTCCCCCTACAGTCCTAAGAGAGGCAGGATACCCTGCCCTGTGGGAAGTCCAAGGCCCTCCCCCCTCCATCCAGGTCTAAGAAGG
>LOEQ01000585.1:0-10766 GCA_001685075.1 Bramus lutescens | reverse complement strand
TTTTTTTTTTTTGAGACAGGGTTTCTCTGTGCAGTCTTGACTGTTTCTTGGAACTCCCTCTGCAAACCAAACTGGCATTGAACTCTGAGAGATCTACCTGCTTTCACTAATTTCTTAAGAAATAAAGGTAGTGTTGCGTGTATGATGTAAAATAATTAAAACATGTAGCTAAAAGCAATGTCTCTTTAAGTGCAAGCATACTGACTTTATCATAGTTAATAATAACAAGTTTGCTGAAGTGCCCCCCTTTTCCTCAGTGCCATCCTGATACCTTGCGTGTAGCACCTGACTCAGTTTTAAAAATAGGTAAATCAATATTTAAGATCAGATATTACATATAATATAATACCTCTCAAGTTCTCAATATGCAGTGCAACTCCCCTTGCTTTGAGAAAACAAAATAAATACCGTCTATAAATGTAGTATTCAAATTAGAAGGTGCATGTCAATATAGCAATAATCATTCTTTAGAGAGCATTTTGCACAATTAACAATATTAGGCACATTTACATTTGCAACATTAACTGCCATTCACAGCAGGAGTTTGGAAGGTGGCATGATTGGAGAAAATTTCACAGGTAAGACTGAATTTACCACTGTATCAGATTTAGATGAGGTTCAAAGAATTTTCATTGTTTATTAAATTATTAGCCTATAAGTATTTGAAATGTAATGTAATGTAAACTCTACATTTATTTTTTAATGTAGATTAGATGGCAAATTTAACACATTGTACTTGTATCTTTTAATAAGGAATAAATCATCTTATTTATACTTAATCTTATATGTATTTAAAGATATTCATTTATACAAGAAAATTATATTTTTAAATTATTGTATATGCATATATTTCTAATTCATTTATATAAAAATTTAAGAGAGAAATTCTGATTCTTTATAGTAAAAATAATGAAGATTTACAAGGAGATAAAATAGATAGCTGATAGTCACACTGACAAATTTGTGCTGTCGATTCTATTAGGACATATATGTAAAATAGTTACATGAATAGAGATTTAACTTAGAAAGCTATTATGCAGGCAAAAGCTTAATTTTTTCCCACAAAATACACTGGGTAAGTATTTAGCATTTAAATTGAAACCAATTTCATTCATTACTGTTTATATTAATGTAAGAGTGGTCCAGAGGAAAAATATTCTTTCAGAACTTTTATGAGTGATTAAGATACTGAATATTTTCCAAGGTTTGGTACATTACTACTTATTCGACATCTAGTATTTAAAGGTAACTTGAAAAAATCATGACTAAATCATGATAAAATGTTTTATCTCATCTGAATTTTAGTTTCTATCTTGGTGAATATATTATAAAATTCAAACTATGTTTTTGCTATTAGGTAGTCATCATGCATCTTTTCTAATGCAGATATATTTTTTATTAATGCCATTATGTTGTATAGCTTTTAGTTAAAATAATGTGTAGTGCAACAAAAAATATGACTAATTCTTTTCTGATTAGTAGATTTTTTCTTTAATAGGTGTTAAAATTAAAATACTACATTATATATTATCTTATTTTTTAAAAGTTCTATATTATGATTTTTTAAATAATATCTTTATTAATTGTTTGCAATTCTTATACCATGCTTTGGTTTATATTTAACCCATAAATCCAGCACTATATTCATATGTACCTTACTCATCCTCAGCTCCCTATGATCTCAAACACTAGTTTCCTTTTTTTTTCGGGTAAATTTGCATTTTTATTTATTTATTTTTTTATACTTTTNTTTTTTGTCCTTAAATATGTTCAGTTTGTGTTACTCAACTCCTTTTGAAGCTTTGGCCAGCCCTATAGTGTGGCTAATGTGTTAGAGGGTACATCGTTAAAGAAAATTGAATCTCAGACTCCCAACAGCTATCAAATGCCAATGGCTGCTCATTTACCAGTAGAGCTTCATGTACCCCTCCTACCTCCAAGGTGAAGTATAAGCCTTTTGCATATGGTCACAATTGCTGTAGGTTTTTATGTACAATTGCCCTGTATCACTCCTGCTCTTAGAACTGCTCTATGCTGTCTTCCACAAATCCCATGATACTTGACAAAGGAAGACGTGATATGCATGTTCCATTTAGGAACATGGTCCCTTATTCTCTGCATGTTGAGCAATTGATACCTCTGTGTTAATTATCATCTATTTAAAAATGAAAGGTTTTGGTGAGGTTTGACAGGTGCATTGTTCTATGGATTTAGAAATCACTCATTAAGAATTCATTTCACTACTATATCTATGCAACAGAATGATAGCCTAAAGCTTCCTGTAGTATTCATTACCTATCTATATACATTATCTTGGTCTAAGTGATGTTTCTTTCTCATAGATTGGATCTTTGATCTAGTTTGAAAGTGAACTTCCAGATGTACCTTGCCAAAGCAGTCATTATTGTAGCTTGCAGGGTTCACTGCTGTCTGAGACTGGAGATTACTTTTCTTCTTCTGTAGCATACATATCTCCTTCCAGCAATGAAAGTCAACCATTTTGAATGAAATTTCTAATGGAACTTTAACTTGAGATACCTTTGTTCTATGAATTCTTTGAATATGTATTGTCTTCAGCAATAATAATCTCTTAATCTCAAGTCTTGGGAGTAATGAACAACATTGGCAGTACCCAGTTGCAAGACTGTTGGCATTATTTTAAACTCTATTTCTTTTATTTTTACTTTTAATTTTTAGTTTTTTGAGGCAGGGTTCCTTTGTGTATCTTTGTCTGTCCTTCTTACTTCATAGACCAGGATGTTCTTGAATTCACAGAGCTATGCCTGCCTCTGCCTCCCAAGTGCTGGGATTTAAGGTGTGTAATACCACACACAGCTACTTTTTCATTCTTTCTTTTTAGGGACTATCTGTTTTTTTTTCTCTCCCTAGCACACATATAATTTTAAACCCACTAAACACTGTTTAGAAGTTTTCTTCATCTGAATATATCTTAACTGTATATCTCTTTTTCTGACCACATGAACCTTTAATTTGCTAAGCAATATGGTTAGGATTAAAACGTTGCCTTTGATAACTGGATCCACCCCATTCCTTAGATTTCTGACAGTCTAGCCTCATGGTGGAGGTACTGGCAGAAGCCATGTTTATTGCCAGAGCTCTGTGGAGTTTCAAGGTCCTACCACCACAAAGAAGTAAGCTGTTGTCTATTCATAAGTGTTTGTGGTGACGCCTCTTAAAAGAGCTGCAAGGTTTTTGCAGACAAAGCTGAGTCAGGAAGCCTCCCTTAAATGAGATGTGCTTGCCTTCCTCTAGCAAACAGAATTCACTTCTGAAAATGTTGCTACCAAGAAGCCATGATTAACTCTGTTCTTTTTTGTCTAGAATTACTTCCTGAGCTCTCTCGGGTTTTATGTGGATGCAATTGTCCATGTTGGTGCCATTTGTTGACATAGGTTTCTGTCCTGCATGGTTCCGCAGACATTCCATCCCAAAGAAATGCACTGATGTCTACATTAATCATAAACTGGTTGGCCTATTAGTTCAGGCTTCTTATTAATGCTTACATCCTACATTAATCCATAAATCTTGTCTGTGTTAGCCATGTGGCTTGGTACGTTTTGTCAGTGAGGCATTCTCTTATTGCTTCCTCTGCATCTGGGTTATGACTGCAGACTGACTGTTTCCTCTTCCCAGAATTCTCCTATTCTTCTCACCCTGTCTTTACTTTCTGCCTGGTTGTACCACCTATACTTCCTGCCTGGCTACTAGCCAGTCAGGTTTTATGAAAGTAATACAAGTGGCAGGGTACAAGACCATTGTCCCACTGCACTTTTGTTAATACAATAATATCAATAATCACCGTGAAAGATTTAAAAAGTTGATGCGTAATAGTTAATATGGAAATTCTTCTCATATGCTAATTTATATTATATTTCCTAGGTAGTATTTAATAAATGCAACTTATATTAATATGCTGTAAATATTGAAAAGAATGTGTCCCAGTCATTTTCCATGGACAATACAGAAAAGGGCATAGATGTCTTATGCAGGGAATTTGAAAAAGGCTTCAAATTTGGCATAAATGTGACTTCAGTGAGAGACTAAGACATCAAAAACATAGAAACAATATTTTGTTCACAGAATATCCTGTCAAGAGCACAGATGTGATTACTATCATGTGCTAGCCTTTGCTCACTAGGTAATTATAGCTGGAGAACAGTAAATAAGGGAGAGAAAATTCAGGAGTGTTTCAATGTCTTACTTGGGTGAAGATTTGAGTGATTTTTAGTGTCCAAAGTTACTAAATTCTTGAATTTTACAGTGGTACTGTTGAGAGATGATGGTGCATTTGGGAAGCAGGTTTATTTAGCATTCCATAGGCCATTGCTATGCTTGCAACCATGATGTTCTTCCTCCCTTATCTCTCTGAATTCTTATATGATGACAGACACATTTCTGTACATGTACTACTCTAAAAGTGGGGAACGTCCACCAAAATGACTAGAAGTCAAAGCAAGTGATCTTGTTTATGAACCTCTAAAGTTGTAAGGCCAATAAAATATATTTTTCTTATAACTTAGTAGCCAGAGGGGTAAGATTAACAGCACCAGGTTGAATAATATAATGCTCAAAGAAAGAATTCTAAGGACAACTAAGTTAAGACCTAAAAGGTCATAATGTCACTTGATTGTTTCATAAGGTAAAGGTCTTTGGAGGTTATTGGGCCAACAACTGATACCATGTGACTCTCACTGAAAAGTATTTTTCTGGTTTCTAAAGGAAGAAAACAATGTATACATAAAAGTGTACATACAGTGAGAAGATAATGTTGTAACCAAGACAGGACTGAATTATGAATGTAGATTAACTTAAAAAACACAATTAAAAACTTAAATCTATCACGAAGAAAAAGTGGTAGGGAGTTGGTAGAATGCATATGGAAATACACAAAAAATTAAATTGAACTATAAAATATGCTGCTATTTATATAATTTAAGCATGAACATGTGTATTAAGATAATGATAGTTACTTGGGATGAACTCTGGGTGTTACAGTTTTAGAATCATTATATGTAAATTTTTATAAATATTTTAAAATTAATTTTCAGTAGATAATTCTATATTTATAAGTGAAATACATGGAAAATATTCACATTAGAATATTGAAAACAGTGTTAGTAAAATAGAAGTTTCATTGAAAGCCCTAATACAAAGCTAGACTCTCAAGTTAAGTCTGAATTAAGTTTGAGTTGAGTAGAGGAAGATGACCCTTAACAAAACCCAACTAGTTATAATATTCAAGGTTCAACTTAAAAGACAAAAGTTGTACCTAATGAATATTCATTCCAAAACACATTTTTAAAGATTTTATTAAACCCGCTTTCTGAATCTCCCTTGAATTTGAACATCATGTTCAATCTTTAATCTGTTCAATTCAATATTAAAAAGCATCTTTTTAAAACAGGTATTCAAGAATCTGCCAAAGATTGGTATATGATTAAGACCACAAATGATGGAACTTGCAAAGCAGTATTTGCCCTTTCTTAATCAAGAATTGCAAAATTTATGCATAAAGAAAATCCTGCCTCTTGATTCCTATTCTCTGGCATGTTCTACTCAGTGAGTCCTCAGTCATATCTCTACTGGCATCTCCCAATAGGGCTTTGCTGAAATTTAAATTCAATGTGATCTCTTTCCCTTCTACCAATTTAATGAATACAACTCTCCTACTATTTTAACAAAGATGAGAATATTTTCTTTTCTAATATATTCTTCACTACAACCTGAAATGAACCAGTTCACAAAGTTTGGGAAAAAAAGGAAAAAGAAATTTTTCTCTGGAAGTTGGTATCTTGAAATACAGAAGAGGAAAACAATTTAGAAAATAGAGATTGTTTTATGTTATACCACACTGTTTAAGCAAAATTATGACCCAAACCTGGTAGTCTTAAGAGGTCATAGGTCACCATGACCATAGACTAACCTGAAGAAGTAAAGATAAATATTATTTGGAATCTTACCCAGAAAAGATGACAAAAGAGCCATGGGAGCAAGATGACTGGAAATTTTGACCCTAGAGATTTTATAAAACATTGTAACAAACAACCTTGCTCATAGAGTAAAGTTGATGAAGTTAGGAATATTTGACTAAGATAGAAGGCAGTGTTGCAGAATATGTTTATAATCATGCTACTGACTATTTGCTGTAGAGTGAATAAAATAACTATGGGCGATATCCTGAGTCTATTGAAGGAAGCATCATTAGAGTATAAGATTCCATGCACAAGGAATATAGATGTTGTCATTATAGAAAATGGAAAGACATCTTCTGTTTTAGTTGCAAGCTAAACAGAGGAATACACATGATCCTGCCCGTATGAGAAAGGTGGAGTGAACGTTGGTGGAATGTCCATCCTTCAATTAATGATTGTAAGGAAATGAGGAGATTATAAGCTGAGATCTAAGACATTTGAGAAGAGGAATTCTTGTTTAGAACCTATGTACCCTTACTTTTAAAGTTTGCCATGAAATTTGTTCTCAATAACAATTTTAGCTTGCCCAGTTCAGCTTTAACAGACTCAATTTTAAAACAATATAGCAAGAGTCTACTTGATATGATGAAGTCCCTAAATGTTCTAATATAGTGTTTATTTACTAATTTCCCTTCAGTGAGGACAAGCTGAGGACTTACTGCCTTTAAGAGGGAGAGCGGTGACGTCTTCAGGCAAATAGTTGAATTCTAGGCACCATAAAGGAACCACTTTACAGACATGCTAATGTGTTATAATTATACTTTACTCCAAATTTAGTATCGTAGATAAAAATGTGAAATGGCGTGATTGTGGGCAAAGAAGAAATTAGGATTCTCTGGGAGGGTTTGATGCAGAACAAGAAAGCAATCAAAAGTCTCAGAAATATTCCCCACATGACAGAGTGAATATGAAGCCCATCTGATATGAGAGACCATGGCTTAGGAACACGTGCTTAGGTTCCTCCAAATTTTATGTCTCAATGTGGTAACGGTTTTGTGAAGATGTTATAGAACCAACCATAAAACATTTCTCTTTTCAAATACACTGGTAGAAAGATCAGCACAGGGAGTTTTAGAAAGGCAGGAAAATACAGCTCATTGATCAGGTCACAGCATCTCTTAGCCCAATGGTTGGTTGGAAAGTGGAACTGAGCAACTTAGCTCTGGACTGGAACATTTTCAACCTCACTGTGTCATCAAAATTCTAATTGTTGAATCCAACTCATAGAAATTTCAGTGGACAATTTTTCTCTTTTCAGGAATTTTTTACTTAAGATAGTTCTAATATGGATAGACTAACCTAATAACAATGTTTATCATAATCAATGAAAAGAGAACGCAGAGCTGGGAGTTGTATTTAGGGTTGGATTTCTAAGGAAAGTGAAAGTGGGAGTGTTGGATAATAGGAACAACATTTATTCAATTCATGTAGGAAACTCCCAATGAATAAAAATATTATTTAAAATAACTAGAAAATAAGGATTGTTGTTTGTTAGAGAATAGTATTTTCAGCTGTGTGACTTTTGTTTATGCTCCATTTATTTAACTCTGTAAAACTGTGTTACTGTGCCTGTCTGAAACACCTGGTGGGCTAATAAAGAGCTGATCAGGCAAAATCAAGGATTAGTGGGGCTGGCAGGCAGAGACTATAAATAGCAGGAAAAAAAAGGAGGAACAAGAGGACAAGAGAGGAAGACGTCAGGGAACAGACACCCAACTACACACCAAGCCACAAAGAAAGAAGTTAATAAAAATATGCAGAAATAAAGAAAAATGAAGCCCAGAGACAAAAGGTAGTTGGGATAATTTAAGAAAAGATGACAAGTAATTAGCCAAGCTAATGCCTGCATTCATAACTAAGAATAAGCCTTTATGTGTGGTTTATTTGGGAGCTGTGTGGTGGGCCCCTCAAATATCCAAAAGAGCAGAAACAACACACAACAGTTGTAGTAGAAGAAAATAATAATAAAAAAACTGTGAAGTATCTTTGGCAAAAAACACTGTAATTAAGATGGCAAAGACCTCCCATAAGCAATTTATTCTCCTGTTGAGCCAGTTATATTAAAGCAGACTAGCACTCAATGCTTAGATATGTAAAGTTTTTAGAAAGTAGGCATCCAAATGAATCTTTAGATTGCATTTAGATTCACACCCCATACTTGCCAGTGCTAGAGGCTTTGAAGACTATGTTCTCCATGCTCATTCATTATTCATCAGGACAAAAGATTCTTCACCAGAAGCCCCTACCTTCCCTTTGATTTTATTTTTTTCACCTCTGGCAGAGTTAACCCAGCAGTTTTCATTCTCTTGTCTTAAAATTCCTGTTTTGTTTTTATTTTTTATCCTCAAAAGAAGAATGGAGGGAAGAAGGTACAGAGAAATGCTCATTTGTATCAGACGGTGAATGTGAAAAGTTGGAGAGCTTTGGGAAATAAGCCTTGCTGACATTTGGGTAGAAACTGAGTGTGATTTCTCTGTGAGACTGAACAGTAATGATGTTGGAACTTGTCAACGAAAGCAGTTGTGCGCATTTGCTTCTCCTGCAGATTCAACTTTGGAATACGATTTTCTCATAACGTTGGGTAGGAGATATTTTAGAAACAATGAACAGTGAATATGTAGTTATTAATAATTAATAGTAGGTTGACTATACTGGGAATAAGCATTTCCCATTAAACCTCTTCTGTGCTATAGAAAGCTCACTTTCTACATTTTTCTATGATCAGCTCCTAAGTCCCCAGTGTCTCAAAATATAATATTTTAAAATTTTTTGATTTGGTGTTTTTTCTTAATAATTTTTTTTATTTTTATTCTATGTGTATTTATTTTTATTTTCTGTTTTCGCCTGCATGTATGCCTGTGTGGAGAGGTGTCAGGTTCCTGAAACTGGAGTTACAGACATCTGTGAGCTGCCAGGTGGGTCGTGAGAATTGAACCCAGATCTGCTGGAAGAGCAGTAGCAGCTTTTAACCACTGATCCATCTCTTCAGCCCTTTAAAAATATTTTCAAAATTAATATAATTACATCATTTTCCCCTGTCTCCAAGTGGTCCTTTAATCCCCTCTTGCTCTCATTAAAATCCATGGCTTATTTTTTTTAATGATGGTGTGCATGTGTGTGTGTGTGTATTTCTAAATATATCAATATAAATGTTTGCACCGTATAATGAATCTTTTATGCATATATCTTCAGGGCAAACCACTTGATGTTTGATGACAGAAAATAATAAGGAGGCAATGTCTTCAATAGTGAAGTTATCAAGTTTAGTGGTTGTTGGGAGAGAACTATAATCTAATATGGCTACGTGTTTATACAAGGGGAAAATTTATACATAGGCAGGTGTTTGGGAAGATCATTTAAAGTCTGAAGGGAAGTGACAGTTTAACATATGTTGGAATGAGCCTGGAGCAAGTACTTCATTCAAATCCCTCACAAGGAACCTAGCTTTCCTGTCTTCATAATGGACTTCTGGCTTCCTGCCTTCTGAGACAGTAACTTTTTTTTGCTGTTCGGTTGACAGGTGTGTAGTACATTTTTATTAGCAAATCAGTGTGACCAGTGTATTTCTTGGTTGAGAAACATTTACTTGTTATTTTAGGCCATGCAAAGTGCAAATGAACGCATTAGAGGAACTGGTTTTCAAAGAATATAAAAAGGAGAACAATGTTAGTCAGTTAAAACAGAAATGTGCTGCGCCAACAGGACAGAATTTTTATCTCTTATTTTTTAATGTAAATGAAGAAACACTGATCACCTTGGGTAAAAAGATTACTCTACCATTACAAGACCTGGCTGATCTCCTAGAGGATCATTGTTAGAGGAGCAGTACCCACATGGAGGTTAACAAACTTTGTAACTCCTTTTCCAGGGGACTGATAAAGCCATAACCAAAAGTTTCTGTGCATTTTTGTTTTTTTTTTATAACCTGAAAATCACTGAATATCATGAGATTTCTTAAACATCTCATCTGTTAGTGTTAATTCATAAATGCTACTTTAATTTTTGTTTATTTGAAAATAAATAATTTTTGCAAAGCATGGTGTCACAAATATATAATCCAATAATTTCAAAGGCATAGGCAGGTGGATCTCTGAATTCTTGTCTACCCTATTTCAAATAGGAAGTTCGAGGACAGCAAGAGTTACATAGTGACATCCTGTCTGGGAAGATAAACAAAATTATTCATTTAATTTGGTCCACATTTGAATTTATGAGATTCAAAGCATTAATAAAAGTCACACTTTCTAGTTATTGTTGTTGTTTGATCTTTGGCTTTTTAACGTAACAAAATTTGGCTTTCCCTTACTTTTCTTGTATAATTGATCATTCATGGAGTACATGGAAGTCAGGCAGGAACTGAGGATCTGAAGCGATGGGGGATGTTTGCAGCAGGGAACGAAATTGATCTATTGAGCAGTAGGTTCTTAGGTTACAAAGGATGTCTGTATTAAATAAATTCAATAGCACTGTTGGCAAAGCAGAAGAATATGCTACCAGTCAAAACATATGTCTAGAAGCTTGGGTATCCAATACCAAGTCTCTGCTTTTGATAGTTTAATTTAGCACTTTTATTTGTTCTTAGTTGTGGCTTTTCTCGTTTTGTTCTCTTTCTGCGTTTATTTATGCACATCCAATTTGAGGTTATTTATTTAGCTCATTTCTATATTAAATATTCCTTTAATTTTATTATTTTAGATTATACCTCTGTAGGAGGGTCACCTGTCTCTGTGTTACTTTCATTGGTTAATAAAGAAACTGCCTTGGCCCTTTTGA
>LOEQ01000584.1:292637-318507 GCA_001685075.1 Bramus lutescens | reverse complement strand
GCATACATGCCTTTAAAGCATGTGATACACAAACTTCTCTCTTTGTCTCTCTCTACACACACACACACACACAAACACATGCATACATGCCTTTAAAGCATGTGATACACAAACTTCTCTCTTTGTCTCTCTCTCCACACACACACACACAAACACATGCATACATGCCTTTAAAGCATGTGATACACAAACTTCTCTCTCTCCACACACACACGCACGTGCACACACACATACAAACACATACAAACACATACACACATGCACACATGCCTTTAAAGCATGTGATACACAAACTTAGCCTTGCACTCTAGCCCCTCTTTGTGGATTTCTGTCACTGCTATTATAACATTCTGGAAACTGGTACCAGTGAGGAGCCACCTTATCTTCCAGTCACCAGGAAGATCTACTTTGTAAAGGAGATCTCATAAATTAGCTGTCCAGCTTTGGATAACTCAGTTTATCTACTGCAGAAGCAGTTCCTAGCTGCATTTCAGTGAGGCACCTCCACTCTCCTTGTGAAAGGCTCTTCTGCCTTATGTCACACCGGTGCTTTCAGCTGGGTCAATGCGCATCAGAGGGAGGAAACCCAGTCTTCACCCACAGGCCATCTTTCTTTCTTCCAGCTCAACATACCTTCTTGGTAGACAGCATTTTTCAAACACTGACCCTTGAATCCAGGTTTAAACCATAGTTGTATATAGATCTATCTTTGTGCCTCACACCGTGGGAAAAAAGAAAGAATCTAATAAACAAAAGGTTGTATGGACTCTTTCAAAAGGTTCTGAATATCAAATATACCCCAGACACTTTGAATACCAAGATGATGCCACCAAGGCCAACCAGTCATCGCCCAAGAGATGGCAGGGTTGCTCAGCGCAGACAGCCTGCTGTCTGGATCTTGGTCAAACACTCTGTGCGGATGGAATGCCGACTGCACCGTTCTGTTGGCTGGGCCAAGGAAGCAGCTGGAAAGAACCAGCTGCTGGGACTGGATTGTGTTCTCCACACCTCGAGACTAAAAGGCATTTCCTGTATAAGTAGCTTTCAGAGCTCTCAACTCTTTCTTCAGAATGTAGATGACCCATAATTTATGTGAAAAACAATACCATCCCTACATCACTCAAAAACTACAAATGGCATGCTTTGGATATGAAGCATATACCAAAAGGTTTGTGTGTTGACGGCTTGATTTCAGAGGTACAGTGTTGGGGAAGTAAGAGATTGAATCATGAGGGTTCTGGTCCAATCGATGAATTAATCCACAGGTGGATTCCCAATTGAATGGCTTACTGGCTCTCTGGAGGTGTCCCATTGAAGGCTACATCTTGTCTCTAGCCCCTTGCTCTGTTGCACAGTTTCCTGTCTGTGATGAGGTGAACAGTCTGTTATATCATGTTCCTGCTGCCATGATGTCTGCCTGCCTCACTACTGGCCTGATGAGCCAGGGCCAACCAACCCCAGGTAGAAACCTCTGAAACCATGAGCCAAAATGATCTTCCCTTTTGTAAGTTGTTTATCAGAGAATGCACATTTAGGTTTTTGTTTTGTTTTTTAAAAGACAAAGAGAAATGAGGTTCCCAGCTTTGGAATTCTAAAAAGAGATTTCCTTTGCCAAGGGCTTCTGGTCTTCCAGGCTCTGGGAACCAGGGAAGAGGTTCTACCAGAGAGAGAATGGTGCTCACAGTGTGGCCAGGGCAGGAGGCAGAGAGATGCAGATACAAGATGTTAAATCAGGGACATTTTCTAGCCACAATATGGCCCAAAGGCATCTCTCCACTTTTTGCAGGAGCCTAGTAGTGCCATGTCCTCCTTATATTGCTAATGTTGACTGCCTCAGTCAGAGCTCTGCACCTGCCCTCAGTCTAGATGACTGTACTGCAGACCGTCACAGTAACCCCTTTCTCCCATGGCTCTGAAAATGGCCCTTCAGGATTTGTTGGGGGCTTTGTTGCCATGGGAGAAATAGATGAGTTATTTTAGATTGTGCCACTGATCCTTCAGTGACAACTTTTAGGCCAAAGAAATAGCAAAAATCCTCCCGAAAATACAAAGGCCACCAGTAATGCACATTGCATGCAGACACTCTTCACATGTTCTATGTAATGCACACACATGTTCTATGTAATGTACACTGCATGAAAACACTCTGCACATGTCCTATGTAATGCACACAGCATGCAGACACTGCACATGTCCTATGTGATGCACACAGCGTGCAGACACTCTGCACATGTTCTATGTGATGCACACACATGTTCTATGTAATGTACACTGCATGAAAACACTCTGCACATGTNATGTGATGCACACAGCGTGCAGACACTCTGCACATGTTCTATGTGATGCACACACATGTTCTATGTAATGTACACTGCATGAAAACACTCTGCACATGTTCTATGTAATGCACACAGCGTAAAGACACTGCACATGTTCTATGTAATGCACACAGTGTGCAGACACTCTGCACATGTTCTATGTGATGCACACAGCGTGCAGACACTCTGCACATTTTCTATGTGATGCACACAGCGTGCAGACACTCTGCACATGTTCTATGTGATGCACACAGCGTGCAGACACTCTGCACATTTTCTATGTGATGCACACAGCGTGCAGACACTCTGCACATGTTCTATGTGATGCACACAGTGTGCAGATACTCTGCACAAGTTCTATGTAATGCACACAGCGTGTAGACACTCTGCACATGTTCTATTTCAGCACCTTGTCCCCAGAAGAACTGAAACAACCCAAGCTCTTAACAGAACACAGGGTAGAGTCTGGCTCTGTCTGACTCAGAACCTCAAGCTCTTTGTACTATTCAAAACAGCAAAGAAAGAAAGAATCCCTTGAGAGGTGGGGGCTGACTAAAAGGAGTTTCCTGAAGGCGTAAGCCCCAAATCAGACTCTCCAGGGGAGGGTTCCGAGAACCTTACTTTTATAAGTGACTTTTAGCAGCGGCCCATTCAGGACAAAGCTGCACCGTGTAAATTTACCCAAAGGACCGCAGCGATGCTGAGGCAGGGCTGTAGTGGGGGACATAGGCTGTCTTTGTGATCACACGGAACTAACACTGAATTCATCTTTATTGCAGAGGAAACCAGAGAAAGTACATAGGTACGCAACTGGGCCTGGTAAGCAGACGACTGGTGACCTTCCAGGGTTCGGAGCATACAGCAGGTCTCCCAAGGTGTGCTGGCAGGCTCATGGAACCACTTAATACATGAGGCTGCTTGGCCCACCTCTCGGGTGTAAATCCGGGAGGCAGAAGGTTGAGAATAATTTTATCCCAGGTTCATTTATCGGCTGTCAGTTGCATAATGATGGTGATGAATGGGCTACCTTGACAGCAGAACATTTAGGAGCTGCTGACCTTTGGTCTCTGGTCACATGATAGGGTCACCTGAAACCTGCATGACTTCTACCTGCTCAAGGGTAACAATATAAAGGTCAAACAGGTTGGCCGTTCTATGTATCAAGTCTGAGGCAACTTGGTTGGAAGCTTTAAGAGAGGCCGGGTTGGGTTCCCCAACGTACAAAGCTATGGACGCACTGCAGAAATGTGCTTGACAAAAGATATACAATTTCAAAGGAGGCTAGAGTAGCTTGCCTTGCAAGGGAATAGAATGAACTCATTATTTTTAAAGGGCAACAATGAAAACAAACACTTTAGAAGAAAATATATTCTGCCAGTGACTCAGCCATTGGGAGGGAAAGCACACAGGCATATGACTTAATGAGTGTTATTAATGCCGTACCTGCGCCGTGGCATAAGGTCCAATTGGATGCAATTACTGGAACAAAATCCCCACTGGGTATGATCAAGCCCTGCTTTCAGCCATAAAATACAGTTTCTCCACTGTCTCTGTCAGCACAACACCCCACAAAGGGCTATGATTGACAAAAGATAACCCTTTCAATTTCATGACTTCCCTGTTGCTTGAAACCTAAGTCAAGTTTGCATGGGATAGTCTCAAACTTCAGAAAGATTCTAGAATAACTTAGGAGCAGAAATTCAAGCCAGTGTGGTGTTTAATGACATTTCAAAAAAAATCATTTTGTCCTGCAAATCTCAGGATTTGCAAATCTTTGGAAATGTTAGGATTGTTCAAATGTTTGGGAAAATTCCATTTGCTCAGAATTAGATAATAGCTATCACGTGGGTAATAAACATAGTTAAAAAAATAAAAGCAAGAGAGCCAATGCCATTGATTTCCCAAACCTAGAAATTACATAACCTGGGCAAGAAGCAGATGTCACAGAAAAAAAAATCTGATTTATCCAGAGGGTCTGGGTCTTACAAAGGCTGTTTGCTCGCAGAGTCAAAGACAGATACTGGAGCGTAATCCATTCACGCTGGAGAGATAAGCCAAGCCAAGGACAATGGCTTACTGAATCCAAGGCCAGATGTTCTGGCTTAGGGATGAGCACTGGAGCTGTAAAGTCTATGACCCCGCATGCTCATCTGTCAGTCTGTCTCCACAGCGCTGCTGGGTTTAGAAATACTTCTGAGTAGCCTGCTTGATGCGGGTTTGGAGGCTGAGAAACACCCACTGAAGTCCATTTAAACTCCATTTGGAACTTGAGGCCCAAGAGTGTCTTAGAGGTCCATGGTACTTGCCATAGAGAGCTCTGGATCATCAACACCAGTACTGAGCAACAGTCTACGTTCAGATCCCAGAGAAGATAGGGCGGGCACAAGAGATGTCTGCTCACTAAGGGCACACCAGATTTCCGATGTAGGTTCATGCTTTTCACAGACTTAACAGGTAAGTAAAAGTTAAAAATTCTGCTGTGCGTGGTGGTGAGTATCTATAATCTCAGAACGTGGGAGGAGAGGAGGAAGAAGGAGTAAGAGTTTGAGGCTAGCCTGTGCTACAAAGCCAACATTCTCAGCATGATCCAGAAGACTCTTGTCCATTTCCTGTGTATTTGTCCCCAACACTCCGGTTTTCCATCGGTCTGCTGTGCACTTGGCTCCACACACACTGGCTTATTTGTTTTTCCTTTAGCAGGCCAAGAACATGGGCAGGGGATTTGTGAGCTGTTCCATCTACCCAGAACTCCCCTCTCTGCGGTCTATGGTGCTAACCTGCCCTCTCGCCCTCCGAGATACTGCTTAGAGACTCTGAAGAAAGCTTCCTGGCTGTTTTACTCACTGTTCTATTCTCCGGTCCTAGATAGAGTACACTTTGACACACAAAGACCTGGGGACACACTAATGACTGAAAACACTTCTGTCTACACTGCTTAGATGAAATCAATCTCTCTACTGTATAACCCCAATAATAGCAATGGAGAGTACCTGGCGTACTGAATGGGGTGATAATAATAATGTCATTACTACCTGTGGACAAGGAGGATACTGTGGTGGGGGGGACATGGGTCTCAGAATCTAGGACTTTGTTCTGCCACTTGGTTACCCTGTGACCTCAGTTAAAACCCGATTCTGGCCACCCTGGCTCAACTATACAATGAGGGGTTGGATAAGACAACCCTCAAGAGCCTCCCTGACGCTGAACAAAGATCCACACACATTACCACACACGCGTCTTACCACTAAGGTAGGACACAGAGGTCTTATCTCATCCTTGGACACAAGCAACTGGGGGCCTTGTCCCAGGTCACAAGGCCAGGGTGTTGCACAAACCAGAACTTAGGTCACTGCTTCGCCCAGGATTTTCCTTTCTTGGTAGTACCAGAAAGACCACCAGATACTGTCATTGTGACCTAAAAGCTGTGTTTGCAGGCAGGTTCTGGTTCCCTCGGACATAACATATGTGCGGGACACTTCCCTGTGCCACTAACCAGAGTCTATAGGCTCTAAGCCATCATTTCATTTGCAGGCTGCAGAGAAGTACTCCTTTGCAGGGACCTTTGTGGTTACTAGTGTGGCTCTTAGGAAGAAGAGAAGCCCAAAGCAAAGCATGATTGAACTCAGCGTTCCTTTATGGCCTCTGCATCCATGCCCGCCCTGACTGCTCTCAATGATGGAGAGTGGCAGGGAAGTGTAAGCCCAAGTTGGTTTTGGTCGGGATGTTTTACTGCAGCAGTAGAAGCAACTAGAACAAGCAGCAAACTAGAAAAGGGTGCAAGTTTTGTAGAACCTTCATTCGGCTGCTAGTAAGAAGATCTAGGAGCTGAGGTGGTTAAAGAGGATGGATGCTCATCTTTGCTTCCCATTCAAGAAGCCCAGGGGTGCAGGTCCCAGGAAGATAGTCTGCAGATTTACAGGAACCCGCTGTTCCTCCTACGCTCTGCTCTGACATTCACAGATGGCTGTCTTTCTTGAGAGGGCACCTGTGGTCCAGTATGTTCTAGCCACCATACTGGAGTCCCAGGCAGCAAGGAGGAAGGGAGAGGGTGAAATATGCCCCTCTTCCTCTTTCTCAGAAGGCCGGCCTGCAAGGGAGGCTGGAAAGTGGCTGCCTTGTCCCTTTCTTTCCCATCAAAACTGGGATTCTACATTAAGGCAGGAGGAATGAGTGAAAGAGGAGGAGAAATCAGTACATTTCGGCTCTAGTCTGTCAAATGCTCTATGGCAAGCTATGCGGGTATATGAAGAAAAGAGCAGATGGGAACATGGGGGAGACATTGGCACGGTGGCTCTGGCAAGTGTCTACCTGGGGAAGAGAAGAAGTGACGTCACCATGGCTGGAGACGTGTGAGGAGGGGGCTGAAGATGTAGTCAGTGAACCCTGGGGTCTTGGGCCACTGTGGAGACTGGATTGTTATAAGCGAGGGCTGAACTGCTGGAGAGCTTTGCGTGGGAGGTCTTCATGCCAGGGCTTTGTAGAAAACCTCCATGAGAGCAAATGACTATGCTAGACCCCACACAGAACTGGTGAAACTCACTGAGCGATTTCCTGGAGTCTCACGGCTCCCAGCTGCTCTAGGGTTGAGAGGGAGGGCAGGCTGGGAGCCTTATTGGGCCAACAGTGTTCATGAGTTGTCCCTTTGCACCAGAACGTAAGCAACAGGCCAAAGTCTGTGATCCCGAATCCACCCAAGGTGTCCCTGCCCCAGAACTCGACTCACATCTGATTTGTGGTGGTGATGCTTTGCTTTTCTTTGTTGTAGATTCAGGCTGAGAAAGAGGCCCAGCTTTATATGTCTGAGCCAGCTTCAGAATCAGAGCTGAGCTGGTTTGAAAATGACTTGGCTTGCAAGGTGTTTTTTACCAGACTGAATTCTAGGATCCCCATGTGCTTCTGGGAAAGAAGTGCTCACTGAACAAAGACCCCTAAAACTTTGGGAAGAAATGAAAATACCAGAGAGATGGCCCTAGGTGAGTATTGGGGTCCTTAAGCCTTTGGCTAACTGGGCACATGGCCTGTTCTCTATCTTGGCCCCAGAAAGAGAAAGGCAGGGGATTCAAGGCATTAGGTATTTCTTCTACTCTCTGGAGGATGGTAGGGCCAGGACATGTTCTTCTGGGCCCTGGGAACTTAGGCCTGTGGTTCTGTCACTATTGGGGGTAATCTCATTCTCCTAGGACCAGCATTTGCTTGCTTGTGAGGTGACCTTGAGGAGGGCACTTAAGAGGCATTGTCTCATCTGTCAAACAGAGACAGCATAGAGACCTGTAGTCACAACTGGTAAATACTGAAGGCTTGACCAGCATTGGCCACCTCATCTCATAGCCCCTGGCTCCGGGAAGAAGGCTTTGTTCCCACACAACAAATGAACAGGGCCATGTCCTTGCCATGATGTCTGGTAGTGATGAGGGGGTGAGGTAGATGACAGGGGCTCTTTGCAGACACCCAGAGGCCCTCACTGTGGAGCCCAGGCACTTTCTCATTTGCCCAAATCCAGAAGGTCACAGGGAATCAAAGGATGACATCTGCTGGAGCAGCGTGCCATTAGAGAGGAGCCGGGGGACAGGAGGCCCATTACAAGTCACCTTCCAGCTTCTGGAAATGGGCGATTAACGGGGAAGCTCTACTTCTTCCCAAGCAGAGCAGGAGAGGGGCAGCTGGGAATGGCCAGGGCTGGGCGGTGAGGTGGGCCAGCACAGAGAGGCCTGATTAGCCACTGTGACCTCCTGCCCTGAGCCTGGTCTGTTGGGGAGCCAGGCTTCTCTGCAGGCTGCTAAGCTGCAATTTATTCTTTTTGGAAGAACGCTCTACAGTTGAGAGCACCTGGGAGTTCGCCCCACTGGCCTCGCCGAGGCCTATTATGCAGCCTCTGCTGGCTCACTGATTTCAATTGCTCTTTCTATGTGCTGACTGCCTCAAAGATGCCTCGTGCCCAGGGGTGCCTGTCAGTAAGTTCCAAGGCCAGGCTTTGGACATGCCACCAGCAAGTGGTCTTGCCTGTGAAGCATACATGAAGAGAAGCCAAAATGGCCTTTGCTCTGGCCTTCAAGCAATGCCACAAACTGTACTGTTGGTTCACTTTTTTTCCCCCAACTGTGTGGAGAAAAAAGAACAGTATTTTAAAATGCAATGGCTAAAATGCAATGGCTAGAAGCAGGTTGTACTGCTTCCTGCGTGAGGAAGACATGTGAGTTCTCTCCAGGGTGGGAAAAGAAGGTGACTGCCTGGGCAGTGGTGCCAAGGCCTGGCCACATGACTGGCCTTTCGGGAGAGATTTGTTCGGAAGAGCAGCAGATACACACTGCGCAGGATCTAATTGGTTCTAAGTTGGTCTCCTGGAAATGTCTGGGAACTATGGTCACTAACTCTTTTAAAATGGTTTATAAAATTCGTTTCTAGGAGAGAGGTCTTTGGGCAGCAGATATGTGAATTATTTCTCCACTGTGGGCAGAGTGAGGACGAAGATCAGCTCTGGTGCAAAGAGGGATCCCACGCTCTCCCTGGAAAGAAGGGACTCCTAATTTTTCAGTGAGTGGACTTCTGACAGCCATGCTTATGCCTCCCAACTTCGAATTTAATAAGATCTCTGTCCTTAGGGGCTAATCTCATCTACTACTCCTTTGGCTTAAAGCGATGCTAACAGACTGGCTGGTGACAAAGTCGGAGACCAGCATTCCCTGGCCCTCCCTGTTCTGTGATGTCCTCCGAGCATCTCTCTGTGACAGGGGGCTGTGTCAGTGGCTCCCACTGATTCTGGTATAGTTAGCACTCCACCTTACAGACGGGAACACCGAGAGGGCATGCAGCTTGCCGAAGCTACCAGAGCTTGTACTCCAGGGCCCATCCTGCAAACCATTACTCTCCAGTGTTACTGAGTCACCCTGAAGTCCTAAATCTAATGACACAGAGACAGTGCAGGAAGACCACACTATCCCTCTCCAGTCCATCTGTTTCCCATGGTGGGCTACCTTCTGTACCTCTTATATGTGGGGACTGCTATTTCTTGATCGACTGTGGGTTGGTGTACTACAGTCTTAAGACATGGGTACCACACTTCTCTCTTAGTCCACACACGTGTGGATGGTGTCTATGGTAACTAGTTCTTAAGAACCAGTGACAGAAGAGGAGACACTAATTCTCACAAACATGGTGATTTCTGCTTTTGTATCCTTAGGAGTCCAGAGCTGCCTCTGAAGACTAGATACCCTGATAGAGAGACCACAGGGAGACGACCTTCCTGAAAAGCCAAGAAGGAAGCTGGACAATCCCAGAGCCAGCCATGGCCGAAGCAGTTCTGTGTCCCAGCTGCTACCGGAGTCCTGTGTGACCAGCTGAGACCTGGTCCACTGACAGAAGGCCAGAGTCTCAGGTAAGAAATAACGAACTGTGGCTCTCTGAAGTCATGGGGTTGAGGTGAGTGGTTATGGTGGGGAGCTGGTGGAGCGGTTCTTCAGTCACGGAGTTTGCTGTCTTTGTAACTTCAGATGATATGCTTATACTCCTTCCCCTGGGCCTCTCTATCTGGTCGCTCTGCTGGTGGGGGGTGGGGTGGGGAGGGAGACCCACGGAAGTCCTCCCTTTAGTTACTCCTCTCTGGAAATGTCCTCATAGTCTCATCCGGAGGCAGGTCTCTTAGTTGAGTCTAGATCCCCTCAAGCTGACAGTCAAGATTAACTTGATTAATTATATTAATTAAATTAATAAAAGATCAATTATAGTTCTCTGATGCACAAAAGCTTATAATTCTGAAGTCCAATTCGTCTGTATTTTTTTTCCTCCACTAACTTTTTGTAGGTTTGTTTGGGACGTGTGCGCATGCGTGCATATGTGCCTTGCTACACAGCTCCCAGTGCTTTCCATCCCACGCCCGGGCTGTTCTCTTTGCTCACTGCACCGGTCTCAAGCCAGTCACCAGCCTTCGTGAGAGCCAAAGCTCGGCTGCGCTGTAAACTCAGGCTGGAGATGTTGCCTAAAACTAGAAGTAACTGCTGTAAACTGTTACTGATTCTAAAATCTCGGATTTGAACTCACGTGGGCTGGACGCTTTTATTCTCTAGTGTAGTAAATGCACAGGATCTGGCTGTGTGGATGCCTGTCTCTTCAACTAAGCCAGACGAGCTGGGGTTGGGGGCATCTCAATGCTTCTCCCACCACATCTAAGACTTCTGTCTAAGGAATGATATCTAAGACCTTGAACGAAAAGCTGTACATGGGATTTGATTCTTCAAACTCCTAGCAAGAGGCTGCTGGAGGTTTAGTTATGGTGTGCCTTATCCTGATTGGCAAGCCATCCTTCCAACAGCCACTGTCACCTCTCTAAAATGTAGGTACTAGCAGATAAGGATAGTGAGGACCCTGCCGCCTCAGGGGGAGCACTCTCTGTGGTTAAAGGTATTCCCAGTGGGCAGTCACAGCTCAGGGGACACAGTCCAGTGCATGTAACTAGTTCATGAAACAAGGAAGTCATGATGAGGGCACCTCTGACAGCACAATATTCTGTTTCCCATGCTGAGGACATTTAATTCACAGCCATGATTGGAATACCTATTTATTTGTGGGTACTAGAATACAAAGTATCTCATGACTAGAGCTTAGTAATAGAGTGCCCGTGTAGTATGGGCAAGGTTCTGAGTTCAGTCTCCGAGTCTTCTAAGGGGAAACACTACAAGGGTAGTAAGACATCTTTGACACTGTATCTGTACTGGTCAGCATGCCAGTTAGATAGTTTTACCAAACGGTCTCACCTCCAAACACATACTAATACTTTCCAGAATTGGAAAACCGAGAAACCAGTTTCCACTGCTGAGAGAACAGGATTAATTGCAGGATACCCGCAGAATGGACACCTGGACAAATGATGGAGATGGTATGCTTTGCCACAGAAAGATGTCCAAATATAAGACAATTGTTAATTAAAAAATAAAAAACAACTTGGACATTGATTTCGCCAGCAAAGAAACCACTTACATTTGCCTATGGGTCCACGTACATTTACAGAAGCACAGGGTAACATCTGGGGGGCAAAGGGCCTGTGGGGGTGAGCTGTGGCCAAAGAGAACTCTGTTCTTACCTAGAGAGCTTACGTTTTTACAAAGGGAATGTGTTTGTGCATTATACTTGAGTAAGTGAAGACAGGGGGAGGTTCGTACAGCTGTAAGGAAACAGCCACTCCTCAGCTGGGACGGCTCAGAGGTGATCAAGGTCAGAATGCCTTGGGTCCCCATTCCCTCACTCTCAGACCCAATTCTGGAAACCTAGTGCTGACTAAATTCCTGGTCTGGATGGGTCAGCTATGCAAACCAGGTTTTTTGCATCGTATGGGAGGTTTACCCCACACAGCATTCTTCATTGGTTTAACAAAGACAGGCTCCTTGGAGGACTGGAGGGGAGATTTCCTCTACGAGTCCACCTCATGTCTCTAAGCTTCTGTGGAAGAGACCAAGGCTCAGCCCGGGGAAAGCTAGGAAGGAGTAGAGAGAGAGGACCAGTTCCTAATCCTGAACGCTGTACCAGACTTCTCTCTGCACGCCTGTTAAGGAAACTTGTCAAAACAAAGCTGTCAAGTGGGAACAGATGCTTTTTCTACCAAAGGCTCTGAGGAATGGCTTCAGACGGCCCTGTTTGTTTTCTGAGTGAACCACACCAACTGCCTCTCCTTGTCCTCCGTGAAGCCCCTGGCATGCTTTTGGGCCCCTCTGGGCACACATGCTCAAACAGTGTCTGGCCGTGGAGGCCCAAGTTCCCTCATGTCCAAAGGACAAGGGCAAGATCTGGGGCTCTCCGCCCATACTCTGCCTGCAGCACCCCACACAGCAAAGTGGGCACATTCTTAGATGCTCCCCTCAAAGGCAAGTGCAGCTCTCTCAGCCGATTCTGCCTTGCCTTTTCCTAAGTGGCCTCCTCTAAGATGCTGAGGGGCTTGGGGCTACAAGCCTCACCCCTGCAGTTCACGACCCCTCCCCCAAGTCTTTGCTTTTAGGCACCTTGGTTGCTAAAGGCATTTAACTCTAATTCCATTTGACTTCAATTGTGTCCAAATTACTGTAAAAGGGAAGAAGACAACAAGCTGTAAATATGAAGAGAGACAGAAAATCATTGAGAATCCTGGCTTTATGAATATTTGATGAGGAGAGGTTAGATCCATAGCTGGTAAATTATAAGAAATTATGTCCGTCATGTGACTCTGTCAGCGGAGGTTAATATAAATGGGTTGGGACTTAGTTGGGATGACAATGCAGATTAAAAAAGATTTGTCCTGTCTCCACTGTAACTCGTTTTTCTTCTATGATTGGTGGAACAGAGTTGGTCATTAGGACTGCGGCAACAAAGCACTTCTTGCCTTGTTTTCTTAGGCCGTCACTACGTTTTCACAATAAATTCTTCATCTCTGCTAATCGTGCCCTTAATGGTGTGGTTGCTGTGGGCAGGATCCAATGATTAACTCTTTTGATCCTTCAACGGCCCTGCCTTGGAGCTTGCTGATGAGATGCACACAGGACAGCATGCCTGCATTTCTCTGCAGATGGATGCATGGATCTGCTGGTTAATTTAGTGTAAGCAGAAAAAAAAAGGTTATTTTGTTCAAATAACAGCTCCAGCCAAGTGTGAAATGGTATATAATTGTGTTATAGGATCCAGCCCGGGTTAAAGGGCTTCTTGGAGCTTCCATTATGAACCTCATTTCTCAGGTATTTATGATTTCAGTTTTAAAAAATCTGAATTAGGTTTGCCGTGTTCTGCCGGGAGGATTATTGTTGTTGTTGTTATTTTGCAAGGGGGATGAATGTGGCCATCCTGGATCACCTGTACCAAGACGGAAAATGTTACCTGATGTGCAGTGCAGTGAGCCAAGTGGCGGTGGGCCACTCATAGCTGGCAGTACAGGTGTCCCAGTGAGTATGCAAGGGCATCTTGGTGCCCTCAACAAGGCTGGGGAGCCTAGAGAAGGGGTAGTGGTGAGAAGCCAGCTCCTGGAGAAAGGTGAGTAGGGTCAGTGAGGTACTCAGCTAGTAAAGTCGCTTTGCCACCCAGCCTGTTGATCTAATTTCTGTCCCTGGCCCCACAGAGTTGAAGGAGAGAACTGACCACCACAAATGCTCCTTGCATACGCACCTATCCTCTCATCCCACCCTGCTGAATAAATAAATAAATGTCATAAATAAAATTTTGAAAGATTTAAAGTGAAACACAAGTGGGTGCTTCTGTCTTCCTATATCACCTGCCATTGGCCACCAGTGCCTGCGTGCCACTGCCAAGCTCCTTACAGGAAACATCACGCTGGCCTATGGCCAGCCTTTCTCTGCTCTCTACACACCATGAATTACATTCCCTTCACAAGGAGCAGCGATAGCCAAGCGTGTTCAAAGTCTGGGAACTGCCAAGGAGACAGGCAAATGTAATTTTTCCAGCAAGCACAAGCAAATGAAGGAAAACCCCAGAGAAAGGAGGGCAAGAGCTCACGGCAGAAAGGTGAATTAATAAAGTCTACGCATGCCAGCACACTCAGGATCCCCGGAACCTCTCCAAATCCAAACTAAAGCTGTGAACGACGGCTAGCCAGGAGAACACTGTTGGGAAACGGGTTAAGAGTGACAGCGGAAGGAATAATTGGAGTTGTCATGCTGCAGCAGTCTGGAATAGAAGCATCACGCAGCAAGGATCACCTGAAGTTCTCCCAACAGAGATGTGTGCCCTGCCTACCCTTTCAGCTACCACAAAGTCAGGGAGCCCACTGGATTACCAAATCGACTAATCAATAGCATTGACAATATTTCTGCCTAAAAGCATAGGGGAGCAGCAAGCAAGTCACTACGGCAGACTGGATATTTGCCAATACATTATCTTAGGCCTTTTACTTCTGCCAAGGGCCCAGGGGGCACCTTACTTTTCTTCCCAAGGATTGGGATTTTCTGCCTAAGTGATTTCTCCCTGCTTGAGTTGAGTCAACAGCATCTTTCCCCAAGAATTGGTACAGGGAACATAAGCAAATCACACAAGCCCAGTCTCCCAGGGCTCCAAAGCAGCATGTGGCCCACACCGTTACCCTGTCTCAGCAAACCCTGCCCTCACTCTGTAAATCTCAGCTGTGTGTACGTGTGTAACATCACTACACTCAATGGGATACAAATGGCTTCTTCGTGTATCTGGATTGCTCCTGAGATTTGAGCCACCTGAAGAGTCTGACCCCTTGGTGTGACCTACACCTGGTGGTTCTGAAAAGACATTTTGGCCATTCTCTATTCACCGAATTTAATGCTCCAGAAAGCAACAAGGTTTTATCAGCAAGAATGATGCTAACTCATAGAGACAAGGAGAATACACTGTCCATGTCCCCGGCTTTAAAGAACCTTTGGGGCCATGCAAAGGGCAACTCATCAGCTCCACATCACATGTGCTCCCCAGAATCTGCCCACCTCTCCAGATGGCGTCTTTGGGCCCAGCAATCTGGAAACAGATGAGCCCAAATGCCAGGATGAACCACCTCTCTGTACGACATTGGTCACCAAAGACTAGAACAGATCTGTGAGAACCCACTATAGATTTGTTACCTCATTTAATCTCACTCAACTGTCTGCATAATCACTCAAATTTAATGATGAAGAAGCTGATGCTCAGAGAAGTTAAGTAACACATCGAAGGGCACAGCACAAAGAAAGAATGAGACTAGAAGACAGGCTGGCTAGTAGGCCCCCAGGCTCTTGGTGGTACTCAATGATGAAAGCTGTTGCTTGCTAAATGCAACTCAGGCAGGTGGACAGACAAAATGCCAACCCATGACCCTTCAGGAAGTGGGAAAGCAGGACGGCCGGTCTAATAACACACTGGAGGAACAAATCCCATGGCATTTGTTTCCTTCTCCCATAAGCTCTCCAAAAGGGCGGGTACAGGAGGAGAAATGGGTGGAGCGGCTTCTCATTTGGGACTGGATCTGCCGCAGGCCATATCTGCACCAGTCCTTGGGTTCTCGAACCATGGCAGAGCCAAGATTCCTTGAACTGGCATATTATCGCAGTCTGCCTGGCTGTGCTGTAACTATTTCAAGGACTATTAAATAAAACCCTGGAGACAGTTTCCCTTAAGATAAAGAGCATGCTTTTTATTGTGTCATCAAAGGAGACCAGAAAACCTGAGGCTTTCAGCTTTAAAGACAACATAATGAGATCAGAGATTTCGCTCGCAAAGAAATTAACTTTCGGTTAATTAATGAAAGTAACCTTAAACAGCAGGCATGTTGCCAACAACCAGGACACTGTAATAAAAAGGGGGGAAGGGAGATAATGGGCTGCTTTCAAGGGGCTGGGGCTCAGCAGCCCAGAAAAGAAATCTGATGAGGATGCTGCTTGTAAATTTGATCTCAAATTCTTAAGATGAACAAATAATAGCCTTATCTGTAATAAAGTCGGCTACAAATGCTTTCTTTTCCCCCATAATTTTCTGTTCAATTTAGATAGAAGATTTAATTAGATGTTGGTGAAACACCAGTTATTTAATAAAACCCTTAATAAAAATCTAATCTATGGTACATAGAAAGCACTGTAACATAATCACAATTTAAAAATACATTTTAGGGTATTTACTTTTAACAATTAAGAAAATACATGCATGTGACACATTCTATTTTCCCATCAAGCCAAAAGCTAAGAAAGGCAAACCTAACACTAATGAACAAGCCCCGCACTACAGGCCTTCTCCTCTGCCCAGGAAGTTTGGTTTTAAAGGATTTCTTACATTAATTGCAGCCCAAAGGGGACCTTGAACCTGAGTGGGAGGAATCAAGACTGATCCAGATTGTCTCACGAAGCTTTCAATTTACAGTTTGGTTACTGGAGATTTCTAAAATTGCCCAAGAAACAACATGGCCTCTAACCCTGCTCCAGCTGCCACTGCATCATCACGGGCCACCAGCCAGCCCATCAGCTGACACAGGGCTTCTAAATTCCCAACCAGGATGATCATGTCATGGAGCAAGGTGACCTGTACCACAGCACTGAGCAATACTGGGGACATTCTGAATATGGTCTCCATTTCCCAAAACCTTACCCAGACTGAGAATCCTGGACACAACCCTGAATATCATGGGCCCCAGGAACCTGTGTGAAGACTGGGTGGTGCTGGATTCCACACGGGGTCATTCTGAGTTCCCAGCCTTAGGAGCAAGACTTCAAGAGAAAATGGGATGAAAACTGAGGATCTGATGGTCCTCATTGTGCAGAGATACTGGAGGGAGCTGGAAGCCTAGAAGGAGGGACACCATCCTTAGCTGTGCAAGTAGAGTCCACAAAGCCAGGTCCCTTTATTGCCTCTGTATAGTTCTCAAGACCCCAGAACTAAGTTACATGCAAGAGTTGGAGTGAAGCCGTTTCTCAGGTCTGCAGGGTGCTGGGGTTGGGGGGGCATTTAAGGTAGAAGAACTAAGTTTCTCTGGGCTTATGTGGCGAAGAGGGGCTGTTCCTGCCACCCCACTGACCCAGCAGCATGTCTAACAGGCCTGTGGAATCAACTCCCCATGCCCTTGGCCAGGGCCATGTGGCATCTCTGTTGGCAGATGACCTGGGAAGGCTATGGAGTCTGTGATCATCAGGTTTAATCATCAGTATGGGGTTCCAGTGATGTCCATTGTATATAAATTTAAATAATGGTCCCTCCTCCATGAATGAAGGAAAGTCCATGGGCTTTGCCCATCTGTTCCATGAAGCTGTTCATCTGGAACTTTTGATTAGGCACTTCCTGCTATTCCTAAGAATGCCACCATCTCCTAACAATTCACAGTGTTTGGGGGTATTTGGTGATTTACAGTCTCTGTTATTTTGCTTCAAATCTGCCTATTCTTTGGTTAGGTCACAGAGGCTTGACACAGACTGAATGTGGCTTAGGCTGTTTAGACAGTCATGGGGCCACACAGCCAACCAACAGTGTGTCCTGATTGGGTGTTAGACTGTATTTCATTTCTGCCTGCCTTAACAAATGGCTCAGCCAACCTCAGAAACCAAGCCCAGACTGAGCTGGAGGACAAGAGAAGATGGGGCATACCAGGAGGATCATGGGAAACAGACTGGGAATACAAGGAAGAAAGACATAAATACCATCTGCGTGCCTCCTGTGGGGAGAGGGTGGCACCTGACCATGAGCCTCAGCCCTTGGATCACCTTCCAGTCTGTATGGACTTCTCCAGCCACATAATCTCTCTCCCTTCTATAGGTTGGTTTTTGGTAGCCTTCCATACCCCGAGGACAAGAGACACAACCTTCTCTGTGTGTGTGTGTGTGTCTATATGTCCATGTGTTTAGGTGTGAAGGCCAGAGGTGACGTCAGGTGGCTTCCTCAGTTTCCCTCAACATTACTTTTTGAGGTAGGTGTCTCACTGATTCTAGAGCTCCTTAGCTTGGCTGGGAAAACTGCCAATGAGCTTCAGGGATCTGCCTGTCTCTATCCTTCTAACCTTGGCTTGTTTTTTTTTATTTTTATTTTTATTTTTTTGAGACAGGGTCTTAGTATGTAGCTCTGCCTGGGCTAGAACTCTCTTTGTAGACCAAACTGACCTTGAACTTACAGAGATCTGCCTGCCTCTGCTTCCCGAGTGCTGCCCCTGGCTTTTGATGCAGGTGTTGGGGACACAAACTCAGGTCTTTATCATTGTGTGAAAGCACTTTATCCACTGAGCTATCTCTTCAGCCTTGAGGAGTACTTTATTTATTTATTTATTATTATTTTTAAGAATGTTGATATGCGGGGGCTGGAGAGATGGCTCAGAGGTTAAGAGCACTGGCTGCTCTTCCAGAGGTCCTGAGTTTAATTCCCAGCAACCACATGGTGGCTTACAACCATCCAAAATGAGATCTGGTGCCCTCTTCCAGCATAATAATAAAAAAAAATCTAAGAAAAGAAAGATTTTTTTTTAAAAAAAGAATGTTGATATGCTTACAGGTCTGGAAAGCAAGGGTGTGTGTATGAGAGAGAGAGCAGTACCTCAACTCCTTCTTGCTCAGAGGCAGTTTCTTAAGGCTCCTTAAATATTAACATTATAATTGGGAGACAGGGACCTTGCTCTAGTGGTGTGTTTCACACAACATCCTGCTTTAACAGGATCCTTTGGCTCCTGTGAGGCCTCCAAGCACAGGCTGTGCTCACAGAGGGATGTTGACTTTTGTGGTCTGTTAAGCAAGCAATGCCTAAGTCAAAGTCTACTCTTCCAGGAGCGGGGCATTAACTCAAGTGCTTCAGGCCAAATTGCACATAGCTCAGTCATCTTTCCCACGAGCTTGGCAGAGCAAACGCTCCCTAACGATACAACAGAAAGGACGAACTGTTGTGTTGAAATAAGTTACAGAACAGGTAGCAAAAATCACCTATGGGTCCCATTCATCTCTGTGCTGCTGGGGATGCTGCCAAGGCTTTGGGGTGGATGGATCCCTGGCCTAATAGTCAAGGTGATACGGCATGTGCCTCTTGGGGTGTAACTTACAGGGTTCCCTACCCATTGGCAGATTTGGTCTCACTGGGTAAGACCCTGAGCTTTGAAGTCTCAAGAGAGGTTTCTCCTGGAGCCTTAGCAGTGTGGGGAACCTGAGAGAAGTCACAGAATCCTACAGAATTGCATCATCTGTAGGTGGGGATGCAGACAATGAAAGCATCTACTTCAGAGACCTGCTACAGGAAGTAAAGTCTGTGGCACCATGCATGGCACTCAGTCACCAGCTCCAGCAATGGCAGCTATTACCAGTAAGTAGCATGGCACCTCAGTGACACTGTCACTGTCTCGTAATATGCTGGAAGGCTTCTACTCTGGAAGTGCGATCATTACTTTTCTCTGGTGTTCCCAAGCATGAAAGCCATGATGTGGCTGATTCTGGGAGCCACTGATGGTTTAAACTGGAACTTTTAAGTCTCTGGCCCAAAGGTGACAAAATGGTGGTTCTGGGGTCATATTCACCTACAGATATTTATTTTTAACTCAAACATTACTGACCCTTCTAACTTTCTTACAGTATGAGTTAGCAGTTAAAGAAAAATAAGTTGTATAAGGATGGAAATTTTACTCAAAAGTTAGATTTGGGGTTTCCTGTGAAACACAGGAAGATCTGCTTACTGGGGCCACAACTCCTCCATGACATGCACTGGCCATACCTGAGTGATGGCCCCACTCTTTAGCAGGAGGCACATTCCCCAGAAGGAAGCCAGGTCTGCGTCCCTTTGCTCAGCCTGCTTTATTGCCCAGGCTCTGCTCAGCCACTGAGCTGCAGAGGAGGATGCCGTCTACAATCTGCTATAGACAGTCTACCTGGTCTCTGCCGTAACCTGCTGCTCTGCATTCTGTGGCTATGGTCCAGGGCCTTGGGGCTACTGTACCAGTGTCAGGAGTTTCTCCATCTTACAGCATTGCTGAGGGACTCCGCTGGCTTTCCCTAAGGTGACCATCAACATGAAAGTCTGTCTGCTATTTATTGTCAGTCCCTTGAGGAGTAAAGTTTACATATAAATTTTCTTTTCAGTTTCCACCCTGGCTTTGCCCAGAGCAGGTGGAAACATACCTGCTTGGAAAACTTAGAACCAACCATTGCTGTTAGCTGATGCTCCCTTGTGTCCTGCTGACCTCAGTCTCACTGCTCATCTCAGTGTGTGAGCTAAGCCTCAGGACCACCTACTTCCCGGCCCCACCCAGCATCCAGCAGATCTGACAGCTGAGGGTTTCCCTTCCCTCTCTTCGCTACAATATCGAGTACAGGATGATCAGTATGAACAAACGGGCTCATTCTTTAGTTTCATAAGGATCGATTTTCAGTTAAGCAAAAATCATTTCAACTAAAATATGATAAAAACTCAACCAAATATTTTATAACGAGAATTTCATTTATCAGGTGAAATTATCACCCCAGAGTTTGTAAAAGGCTTCTCTGTATTAAAAACTCAAAGCCCAAATGAAAACCCCTGGGAATTGTGTGGAATGGTGTCTCTACCTTTATTACTGTTTACAACGCACTGTTCTGATTGAGGACACATGGTGCTGGAGTGGTCAGAGACAATACTGAAAGCGAGCTTTCAAATAACTCCAAATTGCGATGAACTCACTCTTAAAGTTTGTATGCATAGCTTAGTATGTATGCATGTGTGTTCATGCATGTGCATGTGTGCATAGTACCAGGTGACTGAATGACTGAGAATCCTCTGAGAACAGTGTTTATTAAAAGATGTTATCTTTAAAATGTGCTGGTCTGAAGCTAATGTGTGTGCAAAAGCAACAGGAGTATCTTTAGAAAGCAAGAGACTCCCTTTCATCAAGTTTTGACAGCTTCTCTAAACAGCAAGTGTACCCTATTGCCAGTACAAAGGGAAAGGGGAGTGGAGAGAGCCCTGTGGGTCTGAGCTCTTGAGGGACTTGGCCCTTAAAGAGATTTCTGCCTTCTGACACCCCTTGACCCAGAAGGGTGCTGAATCCTGGATCTTCTTGCCCCAAGTCTCCTAGTCAGGATTTCTAGTTGGCCTGCCTGCCATTCTGGCCAGTAGACCTTGATGGCCTCTTGGTCCTGGCTAAGATCTTGGACCAAATTGCTCACCAACTATGTCTTTGCTGTCTGCTTTTACCTACCACTGGCCCCTCTCAGCATACCATCTAATTTCAACTGTGCACACTTGCCTGCCTGGATGAGGGACTAGAGGGCTTGTTTCCTGCCTAGTTCAAGTCCTGGCACAGATTTCACATTGTAGTACCACTGCCTAAACCTCAAAGTGGCGTTTCTAAGCAGAGTCACTAAGGAGCTATGGCTCTGCAGGGAGCAGGCTGTGCAGAGTATTTGTCCTTATGTATGAATGCATGTGTTACAAAGACAGCCAAGGCTGACCAGGATCAGCTGAAAACCAGAACAGGGAAGGTTCTGGGCTGAGCAGGGTTTAATGCCTTGTCTGATCCCACAAAGTACCTGCTCAGGGGCTTTAGTATTCAGGATGCCATTTCTTACAGAATGCTACTGAATAGCAGAATTTATGGTCTTTAGTTCTGAGCTGTCAATAAAACCACAAGGCTACTGAAGACTTTTCTCCAGTACAGTCTACTACAGAACGTTTGTCTTAGTCAGATGCAACATTAGCTCTCAGATCCCACTAAATCTGCAAATCAACACAGGATTTCTAAGGCTTCTTTGACAGTACTCAGAGCCTGGAGTTCTGTTCTAAGGCAATGATCATTCAAGGTGATCGGTTAACCCCTTATGTCAAGTAATCACACTGGCTGGCTAATCAAAGTTGTTTTTCTCTGTTTTACATTTCACCTGCGACTCTAAGAAACCAGTGCTTGCAGAAAGGACCGGAGGTTATGTCTCTTTCAGGGAATTCAAGCTAGAGGTCCATTGGTTAATTCTAAATCCTCGGCACTGATTAACCGGGTGCTTTGCTCTTTGCAGTAAGGAGGAATAATCCTGGCTTTTCACTCCCTTTCTAGTGAGACCATAGGAGGGAAGTATTTAAAGGTGCTGCCTGCTTACTTAGTTCCTAAGACCTAATAAGCATCAGTGCCCAGCAACACAAATCACTTTACTTTACACTGTAACGCACATAAACCCAATACATACCTATGCAATGTGTATGCACGCCAACATGTGCATGTAACAAGAATGGATATATAAACACAGCCACAGATATACAAGCACACATCTTTTTAACAAGCACATGTGTATAACAGCACAAGTGTGTATGTAAAACACATATGTGCACAGAAAATGCACAAGAGAAGGCATCTGGCTAGTTTCGGTGGGGGTAATGTGTAGTCGATATGCTGGAAGAACACTCGAATTTTTTTTTGGCTATTCTCTCCTGTATGCACTTGTTTTGTGGAATTCAATCACTGCTCATTTTTGCTTAGCCCTCACATGTTTCAATGGCGCTGCTCTGAGAAATGTGGGCCACCTGGAAAGATTTTCTAAAGTGACTCCTTTATTCTTGGGAAGAGGAGAAAGGCAGGTTAATCATCTATTGACTCCCAGTTCTTATTACTGGCATAAAGCCCTGGCTCTGCTAAATTTCCTCTTTGGAGCTACCTAACAAACATACATCACCAGGAGGTGCAGATAACGATCCGAAAGATTAAGCTTTGTCACTCAAATGATAATTAAAAAGAGTACTTTAAACACACTGTAAATATACACAGGCCACCATGAAATCATCAAAACCCCGCAGAGCATGCCACCTCCAGCGTCTATAGATTACCAGGGAGAGGGATATTGATGTTAAGTCCCGCTCGTCTTGGAAGACTGTCATTAACTGTCCCAAGCTCGCTCTCAGCCGGCCGGCCACCTGAGCTAGGAGACTCGGTGGAATCTGGCCTCACATCCTAGTGTAAATTAGTGGCATTTGGGCCCAGCACTTCAATATGCATTTAATTTGGACCCTTTTCTAGTTAAATCCAAGATTCCTAAAACATATATTATCCCAGGAACTGCAAATAAAAACAGAAGTCCAGGTTCTGGTGTACAGCTTTCAGAAACTGGTTTCATACACAGAAAAGATTTAGAACAATAATTATTTGCTTCTAAAATTTTTCACTTATTATATGTCATAAAAAGACAAGAGCCCGTGTACAGCAGAGGCACGCGGTAGCATCACCTTTCATAAAAAGAAAAGCTTGTCATCACAATCTTATTAGGATGTCATGCAATGTTAAACTGGGGAAATATTTCTGTATATGCCAATTAGTGCAGCCATTTACTGGCACAGGCATTAGAGAAACCGCTCTTCCTCAGAAAAAGCCGTTCCACCGGGAGCCAGCCCTTTGTTTGACAACGGAGAGAGTGTTATTTAGAGATTTTAATTGCTCAGTTGATCTGTGGCTGGATCTCAGTAATCAAAACAATAAAATTGTTGGTTCTTTTCCCTGACAACTGTAATAAAATGCCGGCAGTGGCCTGGGATACTCGCCGCGCTGGATTGACACTGTCAGATTCTCTTTCATGTATCTTTTTTATCAGAGGTAAAAGAGCCATTTTTCAGAAGCTAAAATGCATTATTAATATTGCTAGTATCAACAGATCCTTCAAATATTACTAATGTTTACACGGAAAGTCCAATCTGAATATCTGTAACAATCGATACTGATTAGTGATAGCAAAAGGCTACAATTCTTAATTAAAAAAGAACTCTCCTCAATTAGAAAAGGCCTAGTGTTTCAAAATGGGCAAAAGATGGACATTTCATAAAAGAAGAAACATAAACAGCCATGGAATAATAGAAACTACCTCTGCCTCATTGGTAACCAAGAGAATACAGACGGAATCAAGGCGCCTATGTGAGCATGTGCACGCCCACCCATGCTCTCCAGTACTGCTGCAGCAGAGGAAGGCAGGCAGGCTGCTGGGGAATTAGTGTGACTGGCTCCACCTCTCGGAAGAACATTTTGGTATTAAGTATGAAAAACTTAAAGAGATGGCATGTGTTGACGAAGTCATTTAATTTCCAGGAATGTATCCAAAGGTGACAAAGAATCCAGCAGGGCTCTTGGACCAGGATGTTCAGCCCAGCACTCACTGACAGGGAAAACAGTGAGTAGCTAGATGGCCAACAACAGAGGGAGGAGAGATAGATTAACAGCACACCTCTACAAGGGCAGTCTGGTTTCCATGAGTAATCGTGTTCCCAATACTGAAAACTATGAACAACTGCCAGGGCTGGGAACCTGGCTTAGGGACAGAGCACTGGACTTGAGGGCCTGAAGCACTGGGCTCAACACCCAGCCCTGCAGAACAAACAAATGGAAGGAAACATGGCTCACCCTGCAGACAGGGAATGGGAAGAGGCAGGAGGCAAGTCATAAAACAGGGTCCTATTTTTTCTTTTCTTTACATTAACATATGCACAATAATACCCCAGGATGACAGGGCTGCCAGAGACTTGTTGGTCATACTTTTCCAAAATTTCCAGAAATGTTTTCAATTGGCACAGATTACATGCATATCAGTCAAAGAGAGTTAATTTAAAAAGCAATTTTAAAAATCCTGAGCACTGAAAACAGCTCCCACCATTTTCTGTGAGCTACATATCAGACTTCTAACACAGTTAGGGCTGAGCAAGCTTCTGTTTGGTGGAGAGTCTAGGGGAACCTTCACTCTGCATCTCACAGAAATCTGGAAAAGGCATTTCAAAATGTTTCCAAGGGTGGGATGGCAGTTAAGTGTTGTGAAATACTACTTTAATTATGTAAAGATGTGTTACATTTATTTACGCTGCATTAGTTCAATAATGTAAAGATACGTTGTTGTTTCACCTTGCCTGCCTAAGGCACCTGATTGGTCTAATAAAAAGCTGAAGGGCCAATAGCTAGGTAGTAGAGGGATAGGTGGGACTGGCAGGCAGGAAGAATAAGTAGGAGGAGAAATCTAGCCTGGAGAGAGGGAGAGAGAATGAGGAAGAGAGGGACACTCTCGGCCCCAGCCAGCCAGTCAGCCACCAGGCACCTGCCAGCCAGTTTGACATAGAGTAGGACATACAGAATTGAAAGAAAGGTAAAAAGCCCCAAGGCAAAACATAGATGAAGAGAAGCAGGTTAAACAGGTTATAAGAGCTAGCAAGAAACAAGCCGAAGCTACGGCTGAGCATTCATAACTAATTATAAGTTTCCATGTCGTGATTGGTGAGCTGGTGGGTGACCTAAAAGAAAGCATGCTACAAGTCAGGATGACTGAGGAGTGAGGCAATTATTTGGTATATCACATTAAGCCTTCACAGGACACAGGCAGCTGAAACATGGTTCCAATGGACAGCCAATGAGAAGCATGAAAAGACCTGATTTTGAAATTCCATAAACAGGAACGTTTTCTTTTCTCTTGTTAAAAAGACAGCCCCTCCTAGAATTATCACCTCATCTTCTCTACCCGAAAGCACACAAGGGAGGACTTTTTAATGCCCCCTTTCAGTGCCTTCTCAGAAGCTACTGGCATTCACACTGGGACCACATAGTTCTGAAATGTGACCTTACTTAGTAAGGTCACATGTTTCAGATCTCAGTACTGTTCATTCTGAGACCAAAATGAACTATTTGGTCAAGAGTCACAGCAGAATACAGAGACGCTGTATTCTTTACTTAGTCCACTCCGGGCCCATCATTCTAGCTTCACCAGCCCTTCTTCTTCTGGACTCCATAAGAATAGCATGTGGGCCCTTGTGGACCCCACCTCTGTGATCTACTTGTAGGAGGATGTGGAGGTGAAGAATGGGGACGAATCAGGAGAAGTGAGAGGAGTAAAATTAAAGTCTAGGCTGATCACTAGGTTACTGGGTTACTTGTTCAGCCCTGACTTGTAGTCTGCACTTTCTCTGCTTTGGAGATGATCACATTTGCTTTAATGCATTCCGTTGCCCTTAAAAGATTTTCCTTGAGGGGAGAAGGCTTATGGGAGCCAGGGGGACCAAGGGCACCATGGATTACAGTCAGGCTGGAAAAAGAATTGATTAATTAATAAAAAAGAAAAAATATCCAACAATTGTAGTGTGAGGGCTGGCTTGTTGGTGTTTCCGTCCCGCCCAGTAACCCACAGCCAGCAAGTCCCAAAGAAAATCACACAGAGATC
>LOEQ01000584.1:263762-276262 GCA_001685075.1 Bramus lutescens | reverse complement strand
GGAGACAGGCCTCTGGGCAGTCTGTGGGACAACCTTGGTTGGTTCATTTGAGATGGAAAGACCCACTACTATGGGTGACATCACTCCATGGGACTGGATACTGAACTTTAAAAAGAAGAAACTGAGCCAAGCAACGCAGGCTGTGGGTCTCTGCTTCCTGCCTGTAGATGCAATGTGACCAGCTGCTTTGAATCTGCTGCCTTGATTCCCCTGCCCCGTACCCTAGAACTGTGAGCCAAATTAAATCCATCCCCTAGGGTTTCTTTTATCAGGGTATTTTACTATAACAAGAAAAAGCAACGGCAAAAAGGAAGAAAGAAGGAAGGGAGGGAGGGAGGGAGGGAGGGAAGGAAGGAAGGAAGGAAGGAAGGNAAGAAAGAAAGAAAGAAAGAAAGAAAGAAAGAAAGAAAGAAAGAAAGAAACTTAGCAAGGTAGTTACGGCCCCTGCTCTCACAGCACTCAAAGCCTAATATGGAAGCTGGATATTAAGCAATGAGACTGGGGGTGGTACTAACTGAGGGTGATGAGGGGTGGGGAATGTGGATGCACAGAACACCCCTTAGCTCAAAAACATTTAAATGCAAACACTGGTTATCCGTAGGACTGTGCTGTGATTATGCACGGTCTCTTTAGCCCCTTCTCAAAGCAGAGGTTCATACTGTGCTGACAGCCACTGTATTACTGCAAGCCAGGGCGAACACTCTTTAGACGCCAGGCTGGAGGCAGAGATGGCTATCCGCTTTCTCTGTGGTTAGAACTTCAGGCCAGGAAAGCCCAGCTTTCCTCAACTGTACAGTAGTAACTTTACATTAAAATACCTGCATTCTCTAGCTGAAAAACAAGCCATGGATAGAGACCGAGACTCTGCTTTCTGAACCCTGAAAATCTCTTTCTAATCACTAGAAGATGGAGGAGTGGATTATGACCATAGGTGATCAGAACCAGGTGAAACAGACTCCTCTGCATAACACAATGTGTTTGACTTTTATTTTGGAAGTAATAGAAATACACGAGGGGAAGTTTTCCTGTTTCTGTTTTTCCTTGTTGTGGGTTTTTAAATCCAAGAATCGACTTGTTTCTTCCCAGGGAATCTTTATTGAGTTGCAACACACTCAATATTATTAAAAATTCTGATCAGAGGTGAACATGCAAAACACTCAACCAGAGGGATTAAGACTCTTTGTTAGTGTTTACGTTATCTGTTTTTAATTCCTATATATCCTGTCTTTATCTCAGTGTCTCAACACTAATTGCAAAACAGCCCTCACTCTCAGTAATGAGCCCCTGGCCCTTTGCAGACCTCTGGGCAGAGCTGCTACAGATAAGGCAACCCGGTAACAAGGCTCGGCAGCTGTGTCAAGGGCTTTTCCTGCTTTCCCGCTTGCCTCTGCTCATCTGGCCTTCTAGAGGCAAATCCAGTTCACTAAATCATGTAGTTCAGGGCGCTAGCTTGGTCTGCCAAGGGCCTCTAGCCCCAGCCAAGTTTGATGAGGTGAATATGCCGTTCTTGGCCTCTTCTGATAGTGTGGGACGGGGCATCAGTGCTGGAAAGCACCCTGTCACTTGGTACCCAGGGCAAGGCTAAACCCAAAGTGGACCCTGCTGTGCAGTGAATCTCAGTGCCTGATACAGACAGAAGCCAAATGAATCTTATTCTAGGGATTTCATCCTCCATCTCTTCCTCCCACAAATTTCCATGCTGCCTTTTGGGCAATGAACGCTGGCTGGTTCTGTCTGCACTGGAATCACAGCGGAGTGTCAAAGGAAGGCGATGAGCCCTTCTATCAATGGACTACTCAACTGCCTCTTACCCTTATTCTATTTAGAAAGAGAGGCACTGCATTCTGCCCTTTCTTTCCTTTAGCCTCAATTTCCCACTCAACCATTTCTATGATTACAAATATCCCTCACTCTTTTTTCATTATGGAGACACCTACATATTGAAAGGGTACCTATTTCATCTTCCTGTCTTGTCTCTTCCTGTACGTCCCTTCCAGAGACTTAATTCAGGGACCGTTGCTAAGCAACTATACATCATAGCAGCCAGTCACCAATTACTAATTGTCCCCAGCACTTTAGCCTTACAAATCTGGACTGCCAGTGACAATGGCACAGTTTCCACGGCCAAAAACACACTGAGGGGTTTCTTTGCCCAGCAAAGACAGAGACACTAATAGCTAAGCACCATCTTGAAGGCAGTAACAAAGACTTCTGGTTGCACACTGGCCCAACCACTGTACAGGTCTAAGTCCATCGGCTAGACATTCGTCTCTCCTTTCTGTCTAGGAAATAAACGGGAGGTATGGCTGGAAACATCCAAGCACACGCACAGAGAAAAACACGGACACCGGCATTATCACATGTACCCACCTTCCTCCCCTGCTGCTATAGTTTCTAGCTGAACTGAGGCTCTATTAGTAATCAAATTTCAGCCTCAATTTTATGGTTAGTATAATGGAGTTAATTTCTCTAATGCTAGCAGTTCAGGGAAGGGGTCTCTTGTGGCAGCACAGACCTGGGACTGGCGGCAGCTGTCAGGGACGCCGCTAAGGAATTCCTTATTAGCTAAGATGCAACCAGGCAGAAACCTCATTACACAGTGCTAAATATACTTAATCACATCTATTAGAGAAAAATGAACTTGATAATTACAACAAATAACTAAACTGCAGAAAGTGTTTAAGGAAAAACACACACTCACACACACCAGTATCTAAGAGTACTGGGGACCCTGGGCTGAACCGCCCTGAAGGGAAGCAGGGAACAAACATAACCGCTTTGTGTTCAAGGAGAAACGGTCTCTAGGTAGGTGGAGCTGGTGCAAGTTGCCTATAAAAATGAGGAATTTACATTTCAAACATGCTCTTGTTTATTTGGGATGTGTAAAATTCTAATTGAAGAGAAATCTTCTGAGGAGAGGGCTGTGTTTGCCGACTGTCTCTCCTAGGTGTAGTGATGGGGGCTGGGAGGGAGCCAGGGCAAACACTCAGTCTGACGAATACAGATCTGCAATGGCCCTGTAGCACAGACCACTTCCCTGGAGTTTAATGAATGCTGAGTCAAATTTGTCTGTTTTTCTCTGTCACAAAATTGAAGTCCCCAAGTGGGGAGACCTTTATACTATTGCTACTTGAGGAGTCCTGGAGTGAGCATCACCAATTCATTTTCCCAGGCTCTGACTTTACTGGAGAAAGGTATCTATACTGTGTGTGTGTCATGGTAGTGCTCAGGGCATCATGGTCTGAGGAACCAAGGCTATGGACTCAAGAGTCAAGCAAACTTCAGCCACAGGAGATCTTTGGAAACTGGGAGAGGGGAACTAACTTGCCAGCTCTCCCTGCCTTTCCCTCTTCTTTTTTTGTATGTAGCCCAGGACAGCCTTGAATTTATACTTTTCCTGCTTCAGCCTCCAGAGTGCTGGAATTACAGAGGTGTGCTGCCATGCCCAGGTTAATATGAGACTTTTGGGACACAGAAATGAAAGACGCCTGCCAATCCTAGAGATAGAATAGTCTGGAATAGGAATAGAACATAGACCAGTCCACCTCAAAGTCTGGTTGCAAGAACACTGGATGAGCAGGGGAGGAAGCTGGCTTCAGCCTGGACAGAGCCTAGACGCTGGTGTGGGTCCTCTACACAGAGGAAAGATGGACATGTGTTTTTAAGTGGAAAAGTGGCAGTATGATTTCATCTCTAAAAAAAAATCTACTGAGCAAAAATTCCATTGGCACCACTGGCCACTGGTGGCAGCATCAAGAGCCTCTTCCTTGCTCTGAATTCTGGGAAAACACAGCCAAGCCTGTACCTCTGCACCCATCACCAGGAAGCACTCTCCTCTGTACTCATGTTTGAAGGAGGATGAGAAGAGAAGTGATGTGGCTGGCTCTCCTCACTCACTCCGGTTTCCTGATTCGGAGTTTGTGTTCTGATTACATCCTCTGGTGAACAGCCTTTCCCGTAGGGGAAGGACATTGTTATCCTACCACAGTGTCCCTCCAGGGCTTACATACAGCTCAACCACCCCCATCCCGGCAGCAGCACACCCACCTCCCTGGTTAGAACCAAGGCAAGTGAGCAGCTATACTGGGAATGCTCTAAGGCCCTCATTTCCCCATGGGAGATGGACATGAAGGGACAGCTGCTGAGGCCATCTCTTGGTGACCCAGAGGAAGGTCTGAATGAAAGGGGGACTCACAGAAGTAGGAGCAGCACACAGACAAAATAATGCCGAGCCCAGCATAACACTCTGTGAAAGCCAGGCATCAGAACTTCTGCAGACACACAAGCCAATCAATTAGTTCCCTCATAACAAATCTCTCCCCTAAACCCAGCCAGGGTTCTTCCTGCAGGAGTCCTGACAGAATACTATACACCACAGGACTCTGTGGACTCGTCTGCCCTCTAAGAGGACACAAAAATGACACAAGAGAATGGTGTGCATTAAGAGACATGGCCCAAGCCAGGGACAAGGGACTCTGTGCTCAGTGCTGAGGAATGGGCATATCAGGTCCAGGCTACTGGATGGCAACGGCCAGGTCCTGGCCCTTAGCCTGGCAGAGATCAGAGGCCTCAGGAGTACCAGCCCCAACCAGACACACAGCTGTGCTGCGTTTCATCACATATCAATTTTTACTGAAAAGAAAACCATACAAATTTAATCAGCTCTTCATATGGAAACATTTAACTTTTTTTCCTGGAGTTGTTTGATATTATTGTTTTAAGAGTCGGATAAAAAAATCAAGATGTGTGATAGTGGTGGACACAGTAAAGCATCCATTTCTGGCAGGAATGCAAGTCTCATTTCCAGTAGACTCAAGTCTTAAATGCACTGGCGTCTCTGTCAATTGCCTGGCTCAACGAAGAACACATTACACGCCCATAACCACGAAGAAGAAGACAAGGGGTCCATCCTGCACAACCCTCACCCCAAATCAGGGCAGAATGCTACTACTGCTGGAATAAAATGACCTTAGAAAAGCTTCCACTGCCCACAGTTTAGGGAGTGTTCTGTTTTGGCATCTAAAGCTCTGAGGTTTACATTCTATCCTCCGCCCCCTTCAGAGATGTTATCAACCTTGTTCCAAAGCTTCTAATCTCTGATCCCCTGTACGATGGAGCTCTTACATACCTACCTATTAAAGAACTATGTTCTCTCTCAGTAGTCATAAAATGTAAAACACCTCTTAAAAGAGGCTTCCTTTGTTTCCTAGCCAAGGGCACATGAGACCAAAGAAACTGTCTTTTAAATATGATTTTAAAACACCATGTTAAATAAAATGAGGTATCGATATACAGGGAGATTTGAAAATGAGGTCTGCTTTTGAGATCATGGGCACATTGGATGCCCGAGTGACGTAATCACAAGTGAAAATCAAGAATTCTGTCTTGGAACAACATCTTCAGAAACCCAGGGGAGCGAGAAGCATAGCTGGGACCAACTGTATTTGGATGACAGGTAAGCTTCGGATCACGGTCCACAGGCTGTGGGGAGGGAGGGCCCACTGCAGAGTGACCAATGCCTAGCCAGTCTGTGGGAGCCAGTCTCAAACCCTCAGAAACATCGAACCCTAACATAAACATAAACAGAAAGCCGCAAGGTATGCTGGTAATTCAGCCATTAGAAGTCCAGTTAATACCGGATTAATTCTCCTCAGAGTTACTTCATGATGGTGGGAGTCCTGCCTGCTACCAAATGCCCAAAGGGGCAAGTGAAGGAACATTTCTCTTCTACCTACGTGATTTTAGGGCTATGGATTTCTCCTGCCGGGGCAGAGAAAGGGAGGCCGCTGTTAGCCACTGTGAAAACGCTCAAGAGAGGGACAGCTGGAACCCAAGGCGCCGAGAAATCCATGTCAACATTATGGATAAGGTTTTTTTATTTTTTAGGGGGAAAAGAAATCCCATTTCTATTATGCAATCAGGAAACTGAAGATGTCTATCTTCAGATAACCAACTGCCTGTGGTGCGATTTCAGCTGGAAACGTGGGATGAGAATGCTTCGATGCCGTCTGTTCTCGTTTCTCTGTCACTTTGCATTAACTTTTTTTGCTCTCTGTAGCAAATAAATCAGAAAGCTAATAGTTGTGCTGATTTGTTGGTGCTTACCCGTCTCCCCCTTTAAGAAAATAAAGGAAAGAAAAGAATAGCTTTAAAGGGGAAAGCTGACCCCGGCGTGTTAACAGTGCCACTGTGGTTTCAGGCTGCAGTCATGCCAACTGTCTAGTAAAGAGAAATTCCACTGCAGCACAAGTAATAAAATCTTCTTTTAGAGCACAAATACCATGCGGGGAGGAAATGTAAACCCCTGCATCGGGGAAAGGAAGGTGGGGGCTGTCTGAGGTAAAATATGGCCTGGAGCAGTGGAGATGGGGCCTCCACATGGATGCGGCCGGATATTCTTCAACTGAAGCAGCTGTTCCTCTGACCCAGAGGCTTCTCCTGTCCATCCATCACCTGGAGGACTCTGGGAAGATGGAAGCTACTATGGGCGGTTCTCTTCATTGTTATTCAGATGACGAAATGTTTATCATCTGCTCTGGTCTGTGAGATGGGTGCTAAGGACAGTCTTGGCGTGAAGGCTGCTCTGGTGAAGGCAGAATGATGATGCGGAGAGGCCATCAAATCACTCTTGAGTCTCTGTGTTCTTAGAATCAAAATCGACAAACATCGATTTTCCTTAAAATCTGGGTCAAAGCCCTCTGTGTTTACCACCCTTGGCAATAAACATACTAGCTGTTCCCAGACTCCAACAAAAGGCAGCAGTTGAAATGCAGAAAAAAGTCAAAGGAAGAGAGCTGGGATCCCGTTTCCAACATTCAGAGGGGAGCCACACAGTTGTCAGCATCTCTGATCACGGGCCAGGCAGGGAAGTATGGCTCTTTTGCCAGGTGAGGCTGAGACACAGGAAAGGCAGCGGACTGAAGGCTGAAGTCCCGATTCCTAACGTGGGTTCTTCATTACAACACCCATCCCATCATCCCAGGTGAATTCCGGGAAAGTCCTCAGAATAGAGCCTGCAAATGCTTGGCAAGGAGCTGCGGACCTGACTTGCCCTCCCCTTCTCTTCTCCTGAGCTCTAAGGGAGGGGAAGAGGGGCTATTCCAGGATGGTAAACGTTCACACTAATGAATTACACAGAAGGATATGAAGACAAGGATTTCCTCCAGCCCTCCCACCAGAGGAGCCATGTGTAAACAGTACGATTCCCCCACCCCTCACCACTTTGCACTTAATTGTATTCCTAATTGGAAATGAAAATTAATTTGCTTTTGATCAATTCCAGGTGGCAGATCAGCCTGCACTGGTAGCAGACCACTTTCTCCTCTCCAAGTGACCACACACATGTGCCATAAACACCAGCTTGCTGCTGGCACCAACAGGCAGCCGCCTCCCTGCGCACAGGGGCTTCCAGTGTCTCTGTCTCTCTTCCCTAGGCTGATTGGCACCATTCAATTTTTTTAATAAAAAGATTTACCAAAGTGACGGTACTTGTGGAAATAAACTGCTGACAGGCTTGCTGAGTTAAGTGCGTAATTAAAGCAGCGGAGGTACAGATGTTGAACAATGGTGGCCTACATCAAGATGTATGCAGTGGTATCACAAATAACCTGGCATCTGGTTTCTTTATCTAAGAACCTTTCTTACGGTTTGGATCTTAATTTTTTACAGTTGACAGCAGTGTTATTTGAGCCAGTCAGTGGCATCTGGCTGCTGGGGGGAAAAAGAAAAGAAAGAAAGAGGGGGGAAAATCTCCATGCACTTTAATTAATTGTGGAGAAATTACATGGCCCTTCAACCGTGTAGTTTGTCATCAGTGCACATTACAGATTTATATTAGATGTTTCTCCACAGTGTCAGGAATAATTAAAAGGGGGTAGGAAATGATGCCAACCAGCAATGCTTTACAGCAGTGCTGAAAGTTTTCTATTTATTACAGCCAAACAATTTTAGAAGAAGATGTCAACTCAGAGGCTTGACTGTGCATGGAATACATATCAGGCTGGGATGGAAGCTGAAGCAGCGTGGCTGCCGGGATAATGAGAGAGGGCTCATGTTTAATCTATCAGACCGACCAGAATTGGTGTGGTGTGCCAGAGTTAGTAACGATGTGGTATTCCCCCGTTCTCATGAAAACATGCACCCAAAACAATAAGTACCATATGCTTTTTCCTTCTTTCTGGAAGTGATCCTCATCCAATTGCGCTTTCTGATCCTAATAAGAACAGAAGTGACAACTGTACACAAGTCACTATTTTTCTCCATTAATTTGTGCCACACTTACAGCTTGGTCACTGCTGGTGGAATAATTCAGTTCAAAGACCTGGAAACGATGCCTGCCTTTATTGGGTACACGACTGTACAGCCTGGCAATAACTGTGACTGAAGCCTGTGGAGGCTCAGGGAGGGTACTCCTCACTCACACCAGCTGAGAAACCCAACTCTGTCTCCGTATTCCCAATACCATCAAACAAACCACAGACAGATTCCTTTATCTTTTCCAGACATCAGAGCCAGGGACTACAATGAGAAACCATCGGTGGTGGGAAAGCTCCGAGGAACATCCCACAGACCCACAGCGAAGGTTCTGGAGCAGCCATATAGAGGATGTTAATCTTCTCATTTGCTTTTCCAGCCAAACCACTTTTCTTTCCTATCATCAGCTCATCAGGTGCACACTTAGGGGGATTATTAGACCCTCTCACCCGGCATCATGTATCTTGCAGAACAGCCACCATGCACAATAATCCCTTAATGTATGATGCCTGTCACTTCTTATTTATTAGCTTCTTGCCCTGAATAGTTTCCTAATTTCCATTTAGCTAGTATGGCCCTGAAGAGGAGACATCCTGGGACCTACAGTGCCAGCAGGGCAGCCAGATGCCTGTGCCAGCAGGGCAGCCAGAAGGGGTTCCCTCCTAGGGGGCTGTGGGTCTAGACAGTGCAATGGTCCTCTGTGAGATTAGGACCAAAGCAATAGAGTCCTCAGGGCAGTGTGCTACTGTGAATGGCCAGGCGAGTTCAGGGGATGCTTTACATATAAAAGACAACAACCCTGGTCATTTTAAAGGCTTCTACAAAGGGTTTTGCAGTCTGTAGAACAGGGCTCCAGACCTTCTGAAGCACTTCCGTAAGAAACAGTTCACTTCACTAATGCCCACGTCACTCAGTGCAGAACTTGTGGAAGGGAAGAAACTCGGCATTTCGGCCCTAAATAAAACACGCATTTTAGGCACAATTTCCTCTGTGGATGGGTCAGGCTCATCACCAGCCTTCTTTCTAAGATAATCTCTGAACTGTAAACAGAAGTTAAACTCCATGCGGCTTCTCATCTCCCAGATCTGTGATCAGTGCTCTGTGTGCGCAGTGACACCTCCAAACACCAAGTCTATTCCGTTTCAGGGGCTCAGCACTGCTCCCTGAATCCGTATCACTTAACTCCAAGACTTCATGTGGTTGTGATCTTTTTGTCTTTCAGAGCTTGGTTTAAATGATGCCGTTCCTGCCTCTCTCAATCTGTTCTATCAACACTGTCTCCTGCTTTCCAGCCACCATCTGAAAGGATCTTATGTATATATTTAACATGGGTCTCTCCCACAGTAACACAAGCACAAGAGGAACGTGCAACAGAGCTTACAGTAGATTCCTCCATGTGCTTCAAGAGACACATTAAGGGAGCTGGAGAGATAGCTCAGTGGTAAGAGCACTTGCTGCTCTTACAGAGGACGTGGATTCAGTTCCCAGCATCCACCTGGCAGCTCACAAACATTGTAACTCCAGTTCTAGGGATTATGGCCTTCATGGGCACTAGGCACACATAAGGTACACATACATACATGCACTCAAACATTCATGCACATGCACAGTAAAAAAGAGAGAGGGAGAAATATATCTAAGGGCTGCAGGGATAGACCAGTAGTTTGGAATGCAAACCACTCCTGCAGAGGACCTGAGTTCCATTCTCAGCGTGCTGGGCATCTCACACTACCTGTAATTCCAACTCCAAGGGAATCTAATGTCCCTGGCCTCCTCAAGCAACTGTACTCAATGTGTGCCACACCCTATATAATTAAAATTAAAATAAAAGGAACATATCTATAGTTGTGAGTAAGCCTTACCTCATTTTTCCTTTAACCAATCCCAAAAGGGATTGACCCACTGCATTCACCATTGGTATTAAAGTGTTTTAGGGGGCTGGGTTTGAACTCTTATCTGAGCCAGGGTTTGCAGAGCTTCAATCAAATCCTTACTAACCCAGCTCTCCAAAGGATATGCAACTCTGGTCAAGGTAATAATCAGTCCCTATTGGGCTCTCATCCCGGCCTTGAACAGTGGATACCAATGAGAGCCTTGTACATGTTACCTGACTAGGGCCAAGAGGGCCAAGTGTCTTGAAACCAAGGTAGAAAACAAATTCCTGCAGGAAGAAAGAGACCTAAGAAGCCGGCAGATAGAAGATCAGAGCCTCAAAGATTATGGTTGTAGTCTTCTGTAGCTCTTTACAGTAGGTGACATACCAAGCACTCAAGCTGTATGCAGCAAACTGAACTTCCATAGCTGTGGAGTGGAGGGCAGGCCAAATACTAAGCACCATGAGGACCGGGCTATGTCTTTCTATTTCGCTACTGTATGCTCAGCGCTCTGCACAACTTGGCAAACACTGCTAAATAAAAACCACGCTGGATAAACTGACCGATGAGCAACTCACATGGTTCTGTGCTACACGGCTAAGATGCTGGGTAATCTTGCAGAAGTGACCACTTCCCACCCCACCCCACCCCCACGCTTCTCCTTTGATCTCTGCAGAGCTTTGCTCAAGGAAGCCCATCTCTTCTTCCATGGCCTCCACTCTCTCCGTCCACTCTAGCACTCCTGGGAAACAGGGGCACTTCTGGAGCTGCTGCTGATCCTCACCCTCATCAAGGATCTTGGCACATTATTTCAATGGGGCCCCCTCATCCCTGACAGTGCTGTGTTACAGGCTGAATCAAAGCTAGCAAGAGTAGCTTCATAGGCATGCCAGGACTGAAGGCTTGGAAAGGCCCCTGACGGGAACATCACACATAGTATCAGTCAGATCTGCTCTGATCCCTTCCTCCAAGTCTCAGCCTCCCCCTAATTCCAGTGTACCATTTTCAAGGGGAAGAAAGGAAGCCACATAAATGGGAGGCCCCACAGCTCCAAGGGATACCGTCCTGCCTACATCAGCCCTGTGACTGGCTGCTCTTGAAGCACCCCCTCCAACGCCCCCATTCTGCTTCACGAGCTCGCCATCCAGGGAAGGATTAGAAAGCAGACAGTATCTAAGACACTGCTTTGGGACTCAAGCCTAGCCTTCAAAGGAGCCAGTGAGGCTTCTGGGAAGGTAGGAGAGCCAGAGAGGTTAGGAAGGCCACTTCACAGCTGCACAAGATCGCGCCGCAGTTGGCATCGCCATAGAAATCACTTCATAAGAAACCCTCCCTCCAGGCCTTATCCAAGCTCTCTACCTCCAAACCTGTGGCATGTTTTGAGACCCCAAGAAGAGTTCTGCAGCCCAAGGAGGTCAATCTAGCTATACAGTGTGAGTGAGACTCCTCCCAGCTCCTAAAGTCCGAGACTACTTCACATAAACATCTCACCCAGTCCTGAGAGCCTCTGGCAGGTCGTAGGGTCTGAGGACAAGTCTCCATTTAGACTCTAATTTAGTGGAATTGGAGTCACAGCAAAGGACTTCACTTCAACTACGAGAATAAAGGTTTCAGTGGTGCCCCAGACACACACGCCTTCACCAGCAATGGCATTAGGCACATGGGTCCAGGGAGCTGGAAGCTGAAAAGAAGCAGGACAAGGTACATTTGTATCAAATGGTCTTTCTAACAGTAAAAATCATTTGTGGACAGTGGTAAGGGAAGGCTGAAGTTGCACACAATATCGCCATTCTAAGAGTTTAGTCACTGCACACATACGACGTCTTAATGGGACATCACATACATTATAAGCCATTTGCTCAGGTTTCTGTATTGTCTTCATAAACATTATCTGTGTTTTTCTAAAGTAGAAAAGTTCATAAAACTCAAGCCTCAAGGACCATAAATATAAGCCCTTTATAATATAAAACCTCTAGGCAGTAAGAAAAATAACATCTAAAATAGGTGGTACATGATGGCAAAGCAAAGTGGATAAATGGTGTGTCAGGAACTCTCATCAGAGTGCCAGCGCTGGGTGCACACACCAAACCATCAGCACTGGGCACTCTCGGGTCGCCCAGGAATTCTGGAAGCTCAGGCACCTTTTCTTCTACCTTAGTTTTCCCAAGATGACAGGCAGGGAGGCTGCTGTAAAGTAAGAACCCTCGTGCTCTGAAATTTCATTCACTTCTCAGAGCAACGAAGAACTCTGGGCAGTGTGACATACTCCTTAAAGGAGGGCTCCCGTGGAAATACAAAGGGGTGAAGTTCTTGCTGGGCGGTGGTGGCGCAGGCCTTTAATCCCAGCACTTGGGAGGCAGAGGCAGGCAGATC